>WYDI02067321.1:0-204138 GCA_009867235.2 Psittacus erithacus
CTCGTTTTTCCCCCCGCGCCCCGCCCGCCCCTCCGCCGTTCCCGGCGATCTCCTGCTCCTGTCCGTTGTTTCCCGTCCCTTTCCCTTTTTGCCCCCCCCCCCCCCCCCCCCTTCTCTTTTTGGGAAAGAAAAGACGGTTCTTGGTGTGTGGCGAGGAGAGAGGAGAATCCTCCCTGCCCCCTCACACACACCCAGCCGGGTGCGGACGCGCACACGCAAAGTTGAGGCAGGAGTTTGTCCGCCGCCAGCCCTGCGGTGTGCTCGGAGGTGGGGAGCTGTCAGTCGGCCGCCTCGCACGGAGGGACGCGCCGGCGGGACAGTGCGAAGCACAACAAACACACGGGGGGGAGGCGGGGGTGCCGCTTACCCCGGCCCTGGCAGCTTTCCCTTCACCGCGGCTTCTCCACGTAGGGGACTCGGGCGTTCGTCAGCCCCAGCAGCCGCCGCGTGCGGCCCTCCCTCCCCACCGGGAGCCCCTTCTGCGGGGCCGCTGCTCTCCCCTCAGCCGCGGGCCGGCGCGCACAAGTTCCCGCGGCGCGGGTACGGGGAGCCCGCCGTGCCAACGGCTGCTCCCCCGCTGAGAGACCCGGGCAGACCGGCGGGTATGGCCGCTCCGGCGCTGATAGGCGTGAGGTGCAGGGCTGGGCTCCGAGAGGCCTGTGGTCGCCTCCGTGGAGGTGCCGCTGCCGCGCTGGCTGCGCTCCTCGCGGCTTATTTCTGAGTAGGATGGGTCTTGCCGTTACATACCTGATGGCAGCAATAATAGGGCAAAGCTGGGCCAGCACATTTTAAGGAGAAACGTGATGATTGTTAGCAAAATAGCCTCTGCGCGGTCGAGTCTGCTGGAGCCTCGGGCTTCCAGAGTTTGTTTCCCTTTGTTTTGAAGGGACGCTTTCAGTTTGACACCCTTCGAGTATATTTAACCAGGTGAGTTGCTGGCGCTTCGCTAAATACCCACTCCAGACCTCACCGCAGGTTTCTGAAGCGGAATTCTTTTGGTTGGAAAAGACCTTTATGATCGAATCCGACCATAATGTCACGGTGGAAGTCCAAAACACCAGCGAGGGATTCTGCTGGGCTGGACCTAAACGCATGCAAAGACTATGCTTCTGTACAAATTCATCTTCACAAATATATGTTACATAAATATCCCGTGACAGAACTATCATTAGTTTGGGATATATGTTTGTTGGTTTTTTTTTTTGTTGTTGTTGATGAAGGCTTCCTTTCAGAGATTTTAATGCTTACCCCCTGGTTTTGATGGTGATGTATTGTTTGCAGCTCCCTCTTTTAATCCTTACATATTTGCTAAATACAAATTTTCATATAGTGGTAGTTGAAAGTACTTGGCAAACATACACGTGTGCTAAATTTCTTGGGTTTCTCTCCTTTACGTTTAGTTTTAAGTACTTTGGTTTTAGTTCTGCGTATAGAATTCAATCCTTACAGAGGAGACCTTTGAATGTTTTATTTTCAAAGAAGTTTTAGGAGGAAAAATGCAAATGGAACTGAAATGTACCAGTCTGCACAAAAACCAGAGTGGTGTCATTTGTGAAAATTGATGTATCTTGTGGGCCAGTTTGAGGTTTTGTACATACTTGTGATGAAAAGTGGGTGCTAAAGAGGCAATTCTTTTTTTTCTTTTTTTTTTTTTTTTTGTTTGTTTCAGTTAGGTTTTTAGTGTCATGGGAATACTGTCGAGTAGTTTTAGGAGGAAATTAATTTTTCCTGTAAAAATACGTACTTTTGCTGGCCTGACTATAAGCGTTTGTGTAAGAGCTGGAAATACAATTAGCAGAGACAAAAGTTAAAATGAACCCATACTCCTTTTCTTCACACCATGTTTGTTCCTGCCTGGTGCGGTGCTGAATGTCCTGCATTTTTATGGGAAACCTGTAATGTTGGTAAAGGTGTTGTAAGTCATAAATTCTTTTAAAACTATGATATAAAAATTGGTTATTTTCTAACTTTCGTGGAGTAGGTATACGCAGGTCTTTTTTAGTTGCGTCCATTTAGGGGACAAAATGGTTTTATTTTGTAAGTTTTTCTATTTACAAAGTACTGATTACAGTTAGCTAAAGAACTGCAGAAATTAAAGAAATAAAAATATTTTCTAGTTTTTCTTAGGTCTGCTTGGTCCTATCTTCCTTTTCACTTTTGTGCTTTCCAGTTGGATTAATGTGCCTCATGTAAAACAGATAAAAGAGCATATGTCAGACCATTTTCTGTACTGTAATCACATGTCTAAATCACTATTAGCCAGTCAAATTGTTCAGCCGCTTTATCCCATTATAGGAAATGTTCCACTGAATGTTCAGTCTAAGTAATGATAAAGCAGAGAGCCCTGCATTAAACTGGCAAAGCCAAAGTAGAATAATTCCTCAGCTATGGATGCTTCCATTAAAGAACAATACCATATTGGAGAGTGCTGTGGGTTGCTATTTTACCTTCTTGAAGGCCATGTTTTTAAGCAAATTCAATGAGTTTTAAGCAGACAGATGGAAAACTGCCTTGAATCTGCTTCTGTGAGATGCCAGCGATTCTCAACTCTTCCCAGAAGTAGGCTTGCTTTAAGGGAGCAGAGGGTTCTTTAGTAGGACAGCTCTACGCAAGTCTCTCTCATCCTGCGTTTTACCTGGTTGTCAGTAAAAATCCTGGTGGTACTGTGGACATGGGTACATACAGGCAACGGAACAGTTCACATTTCCTATAGGTGATGAATTGGGAATCAGTGGGATCAGTACTTGGAGGGTTACTGAGCTTTAGCTTGATGCTGGAACAGCTTTTTATCATTGTTTGAAGAATATAGCTTCCTGAATAGCATTGTCAGGGGATTTAATCTTAGGCGAACAGTTCATTTTTATTGTTTATATTGTAATTGTGCCTAGAGGCCAGGGCACCATTATACTACCTACAGTACAAATGAATAAGCAAAGGTTGTTGCTGCACAATTTCTTAATTTAAATGTAAAGATAAGACAGCATGTAAATGTTAAGAAATGTGTTGGGGAAGCATAAGGGATCTGAGAATACTAGGAGCAGAAGAAGATGCAGAAGTTCAAGTACCATGGTTTATCTCCACATCAGTGAATGATTCATGGGCATCAGACTTGGAGGATATATTTAAAGGATAAAGCATTGTCACCCTGAGGATTTTTACAGACAGCTTGTTTCCTGCCTGAAGTGCTAGTCAAACACTCGTATTTTCTTCCTTACGTGTTGACGACTGGGTATCTGTGTAGAGCCTCAAAATTGAGAGCATGTAGGTTGTTCATGATGTGCTTCATCAGAAAGGAGGAAGAACTATAACCAAAGGCCATCTCATTGTGTGGCTTGAAATCTTGGAAACTTAACTCCTGTACTTGGATTATACTTCAACTTCCAGGCTATGCTCCTGAATGTAATCAAGAAGTTGCAGGGAAAGAGTGTTGGTTCCGTTTTAGCTGTACTGTCATTGTATGAACAGCTGGTTATTCATTAAAGTGTATCAGAATAGTATTGTACAGGTGCAGTAAACAATTTTGTAATCTGTTTTAAGTACTAGATTTTTCTTACTCTATACAGGTTATAAGCAGCACAGACAGATGTAGCAAAAATTTAGTCTCATTAATTGTGATCGTGATAGCACTTTGTAAGTCAGTATCTGAGCTCACTCTAAATTTTATATTCACCATCCATCAGACGTTGATGTATGTTACCAATTATTTTTGAAAATGGTATAATTGAAAACAGCATAGGATAATGATTTCAAAAAGCATGAAATTTGTGGAAAATTTCATGTTTGTTTATTTTTAATTACCTATGTTCTGATTTTTGTCCTAAATTTCATTGCTTTGGCCAGTGTAAACTGCAGTAGGTTTTCAAGGGCCATAGATACCATACATGCGGATAGTTTTGAGGACACTTAAGCGTAGCATTTTTTTGCCAGGAAATGATTATTTAACAGTTTCTATCATTACTTTAGCCACATTTGCATTAGGGTAGGCCAGTATTTAACGATATCTACACTTATTTCAAAAAGACCCTTAACATGTTGGATGGGTTTTGTTTATAGCTTAGCTGTGTTTCTTTAGTTCATCACACAAGTATGTGATGTGATACTTACTATGTGATACTTATTTGTGTATTTGCTTGCCTGCCCTTTTCTCACTTCAAAATTTAACATCTCCAAATGGAAAATTTCTCTAGGGTTGTGCAATAAAAATGTTCCTAAATACATGTTCACATTTAGGGAAAGTCATTACTGCTCACTACTACCAGACTGAAGTCTTTCAAGGGATGGGCTTTGTACAGCTATTGTACAGATAAGGGTTAAGGTAGTAAAGCAAATAGTGGCCTATAGTTCTGCCTGTACAAGCCACGTATCAAAATGTTTGGCCAGAAGCCAGAGGGTACATACTAGATCGCAGTGTGAAGAGGTGAGGCATGGGAGTAGGCTTCATAATCAGGATTTGACATCGGCTCTTTGAAGGCCTTTCTAATCCGCTGTAGAACAGGACAGAGCAATGTGGAGCCAGGGTCCCATGGGAGCTTTGTGCCATTTTCTTCGGCAGCCCATGTTGCATGACTTCATCATAGTCTTATTACCAAGCAATTACCCATCTGTCTTCTGTAGTTCTTGCATAGGAGCCTGGCTTAAATTCCTCACAGTACTAATTTGTTCAGGTAAATGAGCACTGGTAAATGAACTCTGTGTGAATCTTTTGATTTTCAGTTCTTGACAGGACCTGTGTGCTGGATTGGATGACTGGAAGTTGTTACACATAGTGGGTTTTATAGAATTGTTTTGCCTCCTTATCAAAGTTGTTCAAATGTTGATTAACATGAAGTGGTGACTTCACTTGTGTCTTAAGGGTGAGTGAGATTAGGCTTAATGTTGGAAAGAGATATTTTTCTACAATCTTAGCTGACGCTTTTCACAATTTGAAACAGACTGCACTTGAAATTGAAGAATTCTTTGAGGTTTTTTCTTTTTTGACATTGCAGTTGTTAGTTTATTAATGTTTGTATTTGATGATCCACTGAACTTCTGTAGCTGTTGTCGTGAGAGGATCTCCAAGTGCTTTCAGACACCGTCATGGCAGATGAAGTACGATGACAGCCTGTGAAATCTCAACCTATTAGATGTATTGGTCATAAGGCATGTTTTTGCAGAGGTAGGAATAACCCAGTCTCTTGCTTGCTACTCTTTGAGCCATCCATACACCAGACATCTTTTGATGCAGAAGACTTTAAACAATAAACCACTTCAGTTTTCTTGTCTTTGCTTGCGGATATTATTTTTTTATTATTATTATTATTTCTTGTTAGTGTGTTCGACTCCTGCTGACTTCTTGTCATTGTTCTTTTATAAGTAATTGTGAATGGACATGTCTTTATCGTCATCTGAGTTGAAAGATGGTTTTCCAAGGCAGTTGGCTCACTGAGAGCAGGTAAGCTGTGCCCTTCTCAGGCCAGAGTTGTTTTTTACTCTCCTTGGCCCGGCTGTCCCACGACGATGTTGGAGGCGCAGCGAGGTCATGTGTAACTGGGGAAAATAGAATCTCCTTATCCACTACTGATGATCTCTCCCTTATGTTATTACACACTGATGCTGTGGATTTAACTTCTTAAGAAATGATGCCATAGGTACACTAAAATGTTATAAAACATTGACTAACAATTTTTGAAAACTTTTGAAAACTTTTCTCCTTTATGTGTTTTAATAGATTTGGTTACCAGTTCATGCAGTCTGCATGATTCATATAGTTTGGATAAATACAGACAAGCAAGATTTTACTGTAGCAAGTACTGTTTGCTGCTAACTTTCATTGAATTGTGCATTTTTGCTCTCCTTTTTGCTGTTTTCTGGTAGAAAGATGGCACTGGACATTCCTGGTCATGCCATTCCTGGGTAGTAAAAATAAGTTTGGGCACTTGCTGCAAGAACTGCATTGAGTAAGTTCTTCTAGCACCGATACCTTTAAAAGGAAATATGATGAAGTAGGAAAAAGACTTTAAAATCTACAGTTCTTATTACTTAGAGAAACACAGGCAATGAGTCTGTGGAGTACATCAGGTGGTTATTTCCCCCAAACACCATAAATCTTAAGCTGGTTCTGGCAGGGAAAAGCAGCAGCAGGACTGCCCTCCCTTCACTACCAGCTGCTTGTTCTCTCCCTTGTGCTGACCCAGGCATTTGTGTAGCTGTGTGGTGAGCTGTGTTGGGAAATTGATCTGCGTTAGAACTAACCTGGCAAAGGAACGTGTTTGTGATAGCATGAGGGAGGAGGCCAGAGTGAGTGGCCAGGCTGCAGAGAGGCAGAGCTACAGCTTTCAGTAGCATTGCCAGATTAAAGTAGTGTCTGAGAAGCGATAGCTGTGGTTGTCTGAAATTTTGACAGTGTTTGGTTTTGAGGCTGATTTCTTTGAGTTTTTCAATGGAAGAGTTCTTACAGGACATTGTGGCAGACTTTTACAGCCTACAGTCATGTTATATATGCTGGTTGGTCAGTGGTTTTAAAAAAAATGCGCTATTGAGAGGCTTCTTCACAGCCTGTAGGCAGATGAATTGTTCTCATCTGACTGATTTTTGCCTCAAACATTGATTAAATAAGGAACTTGGGTTCTTGCTTTGATCCTCCAAATAATTCTTACATTGAATATCCAAGGTACTCTAAAATAATAGATAAGTAAAATATTTTATGTTAACAGTAGCTTTTGGTATTCTGATAGCTCCTCCTACCATTATATCAATGTACAGGCATTATGATAAAAACACTTGAGATCTTGCTTCTTTCAGAATATTCTCCCTTTCACATTTTTGCAAGTATTTTTATTAAATCACAGATGTACCAAATCCCATTGCCAGCCATTCCAATATAAATATATGACTAATATTCAGCGCTGTAGTAATCAATGTTCCAATTGCTTTTCTTGAAGAAACTGGTGGAAACCCAGTTAAAGTAGAAGGCTTCCCCCCCTCTGACTTTTGGCAGGGGGAAGAAAAAAAAAAGGCCTTTTTTCTTCTGCTGCTGCATCATTACTGACAATATATTCTTGCCAAAAATAGTTTTAATTAGGCTATCAGAAAAAAAACAATCAGCCTTAGGAAAGTTTACCAAGTTTTTATTTTGCCTATTATATTTTTTTTTTCTTTTTCCTTGGAACATGTGCAGTTGAATCACTTGTATGACACACTAAGATAAAAGGAATTTTTGATATCAAAGATGTGGTCCAACTATGCAGTTGCTGCTGCTAAACATTTATCAGCCTCTTACGTGACTGAGAGTACTGTACTGTCTGGAAGCCTTAGCTGATCCAGAATGACTTCTGGAACATCCCAAGGTTCATGGAACCTGGGTATTCTGATAATAGGGTCTTGCAGTGTTCTTGCTGAAGGTTTTCTCAACAAACCTGATAGGGTGGCTCCATACTGTTAAATGGGAGCTATTCTGTATCAAAATTTGGGAGATGTATTAATAAGCCATTTCATAAATATAGAATGTGAATTATTTAGGTTTGTTCCTAAAATGTGGAGTTCAGAAGCACAGTGAATAAAATGAATATTTAGTTTTGTTATATCACAACAGGTGAATGGAATCGCATAGCCGAAAAAGACTCCGGGGTGATCTTCCTCATCCTTCTCCGTAGTGTATCTGTACCATTTCTTACAAATGTTTCTCCAACTTCTCTTAATATGTCTGATGAATGCAATTCCACTGCAATTGGTTTCAGTAATTAACTTCCTAAAGTATAAAATAAATATTTCTTACTGCTGGGTAAGCCAGTTTTGTCTTGTATTACTTGCAGTTAAGACTCTGAGGCTGAAACGGAGAACATTTTTCATAAATAGCTTTTACTTATTAAGAGATTGTCTCCTTTTTGCTGCACTGAGCAAGTTTAATGTTGACTTACCTGTTTGATCCTTTGAAAGTTTGCTAGTCTTTATGAAGCAACTTGGTTGATAGGAGCCACTTTTCAATTTCTCAGAATGATTTTTATTGAGATCTTGTCATCTAAAATGTTCATAGCATCTACCTTATGCAGGTCCCAGGGGAAGGAACCCCTGGGTTCAATGTTCTCCCATGCTGACTGTATGAAATTGAAAAAATTGAATGATAATAATTTGCAGATAAAATACCCTTTGAGTGTTCTAGTTCATTATTGCTGACCTCTCTTATGGCAGTTTCACCAGGACTGTATTATGGAAGATCATCACTCATAGTTTAGAGATTTCTTCTGTTGTTTCTGAACTATAGTGTGAATTTATTCCAGTCCTGCTGACTTGAATTTCCCAGACTATTTAGCCTAATAAAGTAAATTTTCAGTACTGGCTACAACAGATCTGTTTTATGAAGGCTGGAATAATACAGAGAAAAGTGTTTGGTTCTGTTTTGTTACCCATTTGTTCTTCTGTAATGTTGCTATGTACTGATTTTCATAGTTTTATTCTTACTTCTAAAATATTTCTGAAACTTTGTTTGCCTTTTATATTGCACAGTGGTAATAATGCATGCTGTGCTTTTATCTCTTCTGATTTTTATCCCTGACAGTTTATGCTGTTTCTTTATATTCATCGAAAAGCCCTTGTTTCAATTCCTAGTATAATTCTTTCTAGTTTCAGACCCTTATTACTGACTGCTTTTGATGCAATTGGTGGTGTTCATACTACATTGCCTATCTCTTCCCTGTGCTGGAATACTTCGTCGTCGTTTGTATTCCAGTACAATAACTGCCAGCCCTCCTTTAAATTGTGTTCTCAAGAGATTCTAGCAACAAGTTCAAAGAGTTAGTTGAAATTTGCTTTTCTTATTTCAGTTAATTGAAGATAAAAAATTGTTCTCCTTTTTCTACTGCTCTCAGGTTTTCCCCTTTTTTGGCACAGTGAATGCTTCTTGTTACCACTTCCAGCCAAATCACTGTACACATTAAGATGTTTAAAATGGAGCCTGCCCTAATGGGGTGAAGTGTGAAGTAACTGCTCTTCTGACATCTTTAACTTTGTGAAATAGTTGTCTTCAGCATTTTCACGAACTTTTTGGGCTGTCTGTTTCATTATTTTGGTTTTCTATTGGTTGTCTGAATGATGAAGGCCTCCTCTTACCCTCAAGATACATGCTCTGAGAAATTCTGTTTGTTGCTTCAAGAGGCTTACCATCTTCCCCTCATTGAGGCAGTGGAAGTTTTTCTTTCTCAGCCTTTCCAGCTTCTTATTCCCTGATTCCCATTCTTTGTGGCTTTTGTTTCTACCCAAACTATTAGTCTTCTCCTCTGTCATCCCCCCCTCCTTGTAATAAGAGCAAGTGAGTGTATTATTTCTTTTTTTCCCATGGCCCACTGAACTGCACGAGACTAGAACTTCATTTAGAAATGGGCCAGATGCTTTTCATTATGAAGAAAGAAGGTTTGGAGTCACTGGACACTATCATCCTGTTGTCAGATTATTGCAGCATTTGCTTGTTCAGTTTGCACCTGGGCCTGCCAGCACTCTTCCAAACAGTTCTCAAGGCTGGCCCCGCGGTTTGTTTGGGCCACATACCGTTCACAGCATAGTTTCCATGTGGCTGCTTCATTTGGGATGTTGAGACTTAGATAGCATAGATGTAGGCTGTTGTGTGCTAGTTGGCCTCAAGGCCAACATCACTAGCTATGTTTAATTTACTAGTAACCAGTGGTGTACTTTTTTTTTTTTTTTTTTTTTTTTTTTGTAAGGAGAAATTCAATGAAACTGTCAGAATTCTCATTGGTTTTACTTTCAGCCTCCTGGGCAAACTGTGTGCCACAGTTAATGTTCTCTAACCCATAGGGATGCAAGTTTAGGAAGAAGAGCTCGCAGCAGAGTTGCTCTAGAGGGAGCAGATGAGATGGGATGAACAAGCCATAAAGCTCTGGGAAATGCTGGCTTTCACTGCTACTTCAGTCTCTGACACAGTTTTTCCTGGTTCATGTTTTGAATAAATAACCTTGCATCCAGTATCCTGGTAGAGGTAGAGATTTATACAGAGGAAAGTGCAAAACAGATACAGCGGGAATTCCAATTTATTTTAACGCCTGTGTCTTCCAGAAACCCTTTAGGAGAGAATCTGGCATAGAAATTGGGGGAGGGGCAAATCAGGAAATAAATGATCTGTAGGCAAGATTGTTTAAAGAAATTATTTCCCTAGGGTCTTTCATGTAGCAGTGAGGGTTGGCTCATGGCTGGCTATTCTGTCACCTCTTTTTGTAATGGAATAGGAGAGTATTCTTTGTGCTGTCATGTGCTGTGTACAGCTTGGAGATACAATCATTTCTGTTTCAAATGTGTTTGTTGGTATAGAATAAATACAAAAACTTGGAAAACTGGCTCATATTTTTTTGTGCTGTCTGTGTGGCTTTCTCAGATAAGGACACACCAGTAGAACAGAAGAGAGGAAATACTGTTGGTTGTGTACCTACTTCATGGACAAGCAGAAAATCTCGATCTCAAGGCTCATTAACCAGACAGTGCCAGTGGGGGGGGGTTAAATTACTGATAACCTAATGTAAATATTGTTTTAAAAATATTTTCAGTTTACTTTTTTCAATTAATGTGTGGGTTTGTTTTTTTTTTTTTTTAGTTTTACTTGGTTTTGACTGTCTTGGCACAAAAGAACCTGTTTTCAAATTGTTAGTTTGACCATGTTATTTTAAAGGCTTTTTTAGATCAGTGAGAGTTTCTTGTCTATACTTAGTTAATATGCTCACACTCTTAAAAAAGTGAAATTGTAACTGTCTTGGACATGCACAGACTTGTTGAGTTGAAGCTTAGGCTCTAAGCTATCCTTTGTCTTCTGAGGTGCACTATTTTCCTTGCCGGGATGGAATTTGGGAAAGTATTGTGATTGACATTTGTTAGCTGGCTTTTATCTAAAGACTGTAAGTGTTAGATCATGTTGTTGAGTTTTTCTGTTTTGGTTTTGGTTGGGGATTTTTTTGGTCCCCAACATGTAGCCCAAGCTGAACCTAGGAAATATACAGCTGTGTGGATGTGACCACGTCATATGGTGTGGGAGCATATTCCATATCAGCGATTAGTAATGGGCCTTGGGGACAGGGCAGAGTCTGAGTTCTAGCTCCTGTAGTCATGCCACCTCGGTTTCTTTTTCGGCAGTATTGTGATGGTCTAGTTTCTATCTGAATTGTTTTCTTGCAAAGCTTTAAAAGAATAATAATATTTATTTGACTACTCTCAAGGAGCTTACTAGTGAATAGGAGGAAGTCTACTCTAATTCCGCTGAAGTCTTTATGCTTAGTCAGAGAAGAGGACTGGGTACCTGAAATGCGATTCAGAGGGACTGAGGAGGGAGTTCCTCAGAGTCATCTAATAGGAAATACAAGATGAAGGGATTTAGGTGTGATTTAGGCCACCAGAATATCATCTGATCTCTGTTTTCTGTACTTGGTTTGTTCAGGGCATAAGCTATTTCAAGTAGGATCCCACCATCTGATTTCAGCACTATGTATAATTACTTGGCTATGTAAACAACAAATTGAACTTCAAAAATATTTGTAAACTATTTTGGGAACTGACTCTGTTTGACCTGCTGTGAGCGGAAGTTGGGCTAGCTGACTTTTGAGGCCTTTTCCAGCCTGAGTTGTTGCATGATCCTCTTCTATGAGCATCCCTTCTGATGGTCATGGCTGTTATTTATGTTGTACTCATTGCTTTCCCACAGTGAATTATGTGTAGTAACCGTTTGTAGAAGGTGTTTTCCTGTATTATTTCTTGAAAGAAAATAGTTTACTACATCCTTGTTTCATTGTCTGTGTTCCTTATTCCTTCTGTCACTTGATATTTGCTTTATCTATTAAATCTCTGTGGTTCAACATATACTAAATAAATAATTACTTGCTTACTGTGGTTGAGTTGGTTATGTGTGTTTGTTTTTTGGTTTTTTTTTTTTTTTTTGTCTTTTTCCAGAAATGTTACCACCTGGCATTCTAGATTTTCTTTTTAGATAGTGTATTTTAAAGTTTGTCTGTTCAAAAAGAGTAGGGCTATTTTGATTGTTTTAAAGAAAATACATCAGAATTTATATTCTCGTTGGATTTCTACCATACACTGTTGAAAACAGTTTTGTGCTGCCGATGTTAAGAGCTAACAACGCTTATCATAAGCAACAGTTCATCTTCTGATGGCCAGTAAGTGCTTAGGTGTTGCCTGATTTCTACCTTTCTCTTCTTGCGCCTTCTTTTCAACTTGTGGTCTATTTTACTGTATTGGTTTCTAGTCCTTCCCAAATTCATTTGGTCACCCCTTTATTTCCATTGCTGAGAAGCAGTATTGTGTTATTGTTTCAGTTATGCAATGGATTTTACCCATAGCAGCACTTGGTGGTGTGAAATGAACAACAGGCTATGAGACTCTTCTCTTCTTGTGCTCCTTCAGTACCAGGGAAGATAGTACTGTTGGGAAAGTGAATAAGTGAGTAAGGAAATCTGGGATTTCTTGAGGTAATGTGAGTTTTGGAGACCTAGATTTTTTTATTTCAAATATTTATTTACTTTTTAATGCTTTTTAACCTGATACAGCCTATGCTTCTCCATATTCACTATTCACTGTTTGCACTGTGCTGCGGGGCAAGCTGTGGTGACACTTTGTGAGCTCAGGCTACCTTGAGATGTTTATGTTGATGCTCTGTAGGAAGATACCAGCCACGGAGGCAAAAGGGTATGCTCCAGCTTGTTGTGGAGGGTTTCTGCCTCACATTCACATTCATCAGTGAATTAAGTGTTACGGTAGGCTTTGCAGGAGAAGGTCCTGTTGTGCCATCTCTGTTGCAGGGCTGGTAACCTGTGGCTGAAGTATGGAAGGACTTCAGGGAAGAAAGACACTTTGCGCCTTTTCTGTATTTTCCAAAGCTTGTCTGTCAAAGCCAAAGACAGAATTTGATGCTTTCTGTGTCGAAAGTTATTTCAATGACCAAACTTGCATTCAAATTTTATTTATAATAGCATGGTTGCTAGTTATGACATTTGAGATGTAATGGCTTGAAACTATTTAAATAATATGTTAATGTGCATGTGTAGTTAATGCCTAAAATGTGTTTCTTGGCTGTATGACATGGGGCTGACCTGTTGCGGGTTCCACCTATGATCCGGTTCATGCTTACAAAAAGAGAGAGTGCAGGCTAGAGGAAAAAAATCTGGTTTGGAATATTTAGTATTTTATTTTTTACCTTTAGAAATGGAATCTACCTCCAGAGATTGTCTTAGTGCAGGTTAGAAATGAAGAACTTCCAAACCCCTTCAAATGCAAAAAAAAAAAAGTTAGACTACTGTTTAATATGTGCTTTGGCCTGAGAAGTGGAATTTGCAGAGGAACTGTATTCAAAGAAGAGGGTGGTTCAAGCTAAATACATAGCATGGAAACATAAAGGGGTGCTAGAAGGTAAATCGCCTTTATGTTTCAGTAGAATTGCCAGGCTGAGGAAAAATGTTTGAGTTTCTTTTTCTGCTTGTTGTCGTTTTGTAACTAGATTCTCTGGGTTTAATCTCAAGTTGTTACAATACTACCATAGTAAGGATCCCATTGAAGACACTGGAAATAGCAGGTCAGCAGCAGTTAAGAAACAAATGTTTTAAAAAGACAAACACATTTTCATGCTGCTTAGTATACTCATCTTTATACACTTTAAAATCGGTGAAGTACCAAATCCAATGTATGACCTAGCAATAGTAACCAAGTAGTCCTCCCGCTGTGAAGCCCGTCTCTCTCACTTGTACATGTATTGCGCCTGAAATCTGGATTGGAATGTACTGGAAGTGATGACGTTATCTGTGTCTGGATTTCTCTTGGTTGCTGTGAAGTAACTTTCTAACAAGTTAGAAATTGTAACTGCCACAAACAGACAAGGCATGCTTTGCTAAATGTGTCTTGGTTAACTCAAAAGAGTTGTACCCTTGAGTTAATCAGCTTGAGTCTGGAAGAAAAAAGTCCACCATATGTATAGACATAAGTTTTTATCTTAATCATTAAATCCATCGCTTCTGTTGCTTACAGGAAAAAAAGAAAAAGTCTGTCTTAGGAGCGATGACTGATCCCATTTTTCCCATGTACATTTTCTTGGCAGAAGTGTTGGCTTAAACAGTTTCTGCCTTGGCATCATGGTGACACACGTTTGTGGAGACGTGCGAATCAGGGCAGAGAATTGCTGCAGACAAAATTGCTTTGCCTTTTTACAGTGTCCAGCCCTGCTCCTTTTTGCTGGGTTCCCCTGTAGCAGTAGAGGTCCACGCGTTTGGTTCACAACATGACCCAGCGTACAGCTGAATGGGTCTCGTTCAGTGCCTGGGAAGAGGTGACATGGGATGGGAGCAGCTTCAGTTAGAACTATGGCTGAACGTGAAACCTTACCCCAAGTTGTTCCTTTAGCTCATTGACTAATCCTACGGAAGGCAACTTGTGGGCAGTTTGTATGTCAAAGTAGTAATTACTCAACATGACCTGTGTTGGGCTGTCAGACTGTGCTGTAGCAAAATGATGGCTTTCTCCTTGCTAAGATTTTTATGGCTATTAATGTACTTCCACAGTAAAATAACTAAATCTTGCAAGTGAGAGAAAATGCAGCTCTGTGTTTGGAGCTCTACCGAAGAACAAGGTCAGCTAAGGTGACTTCATACCTGTTAGCTTGCATCTTGGGTCACATGAACAGTAGGGAAAAGTACTGAGAGTAATTTATTATTATTTTAACCAGCTATTATTAAATTGCAGCTTGTCTTTTTTTGTACTAACAAACTTCAGCTTGTCAGGTGACCCATTACCTGGTGTGATAAAACATGTATTTTTTTTTTTTTCCCCCACGTAGTGTAACATGTTTGAAAATATCTACAGGCATATCAGCAGAAACAGTTTTGTGAACTTGTGGTGTGTTGGTTATGTTGCAGGGGGTATTGCCTCAGAAGGTAATGCACCAGTGTTGCAGTGGCAGCTTATATAAATGGGCACTTATGGGATAGCTGATGTACAACAAACTTGGTGTTCTAGCCTTGCTTAACCTGTGAACAGTAAACACAGAAACTCATTTTGGGCTGCATCAAGAGAAGCATGGCCAGCAGGTCGAAGGAGGTGATCCTGCCCCTCTACTCTGCTCTCGTGAGACCTCACTTGGAGTATTGTGTGCAGTGCTGATGTCCTCAATATAAAAAGGACATGGAACTGTTGGAACAAGTCCAGAGGAGGGGCACAAGGATGATCAGGGGACTGGAGCACCTCCTGTATGAAGATGGGCTGAGAAAGTTGGGGCTGTTCAGCCAGGAGAAGAGAAGGCTGCGTGGAGACCTCATAGCAGCCTTCCAGTATCTGAAGGGGGCCTATAGGGATGCTGGAGAGGGGCTCTTCATCAGGGACTGTAGTGATAAGACAACAGATAATGGGTTTAAATTAAAACAGAGGAAGTTCAGGTAAGAAGGTATAAGGAAGAAGTTCTTTACTGAGGATGGTGAGGTGCTGGAACAGGCTGCCCAAGGAAGTTGTGAATGCTCCATCCCTGGCAGTGTTCAAGGCCAGGTTGGACAAAGCCTTGGGTGATGTGGTTTAGTGTGAGGTGTCCCTGCCCATGGCAGGGGGGTTGGAGCTAGATGATCTTAAGGTCCTTTCCTACCCTAACTATTCTATGATTCTATGATTGTATTTAATATAGTTTGGAAAATACCCAACGGTAAACAGAAGCTGTGTATCTTCTTCACTTTAAGAGGAGCTTATTTTAGTTCATCTCAAAATAACTGTTTAGAAAAATGTTTGAAGTCTGCAGAGATGCACGTCCATGAGGGGTTTGTCCTCGTTAAACCCAAAGAGCTATGACCGCTGAAGGCAATAGGTAAATCAGATGTTGTCTTGGTAGTGGTTTTGCTGTTCACCACTTGTTGGTTGTACCAGAATAACCAACCCTTACTGCAAAATTAAATATTGACATTTTGCTGTCTTTGCTAAGGTTTAGGCTAAGATAGTTGGTACGTACTTGGTATTACTGTATTCAGCTCTGGGGCCCCCAACACAGGAGGGACATGGACCTGCTTGAGGGAGTCCAGAGGAGGCCACAAAGATGCTCTGAGGGCTGGAGCACCTCTCCTATGGAGACAGGCTGAGAAAGCTGGGCTTGTTCAGCCTGGAGAAGGAGAAGGCTCTGGGGAGACCTTAAAGGAGCAGCTTCCAGTGCCTAAAGGGGGCCAACAAGAAATCTGGAGAGGGACTTTTTACAAGGGCATGTAGTGATGGAATGGCTTTAAACTGAACAAGGGTTATACATTAGGAAGAAGCTGTTTCCTGTGAGGGTGGTGGGGCACTGATGCAGGGTGCCCTGGGAAGCTGTGACTGCTCCACCCCTCAAAGTGTTCAAGGCCAGGTTGGTGAGGCCTTGGGCTACATGGTCTAGTGGAAGGTGTCACTCACTGCCCATGGCAGGGGGTTGGAACTGGATGATACTTAAGGTCCCTTCCAAAGCTAACCATTCTATGATTCTGTGATATTTAACCTCATTGCAGCAGCCTAAGTGTGCTAACACCTGTGGTTACCAGAGATGTGCTGATAAGCCGTAGCTTGATAGCTCCTTGTAGCTAAATATATTTATCTGTCTGTACCTGTAGTAACATGGCACAGATGGCTCTTATACAATAGTTACTTGTTTCAGAGCAAACACGTGGAGATTTTTTCATGTGAGTGCTTTCTTTTTAAAGTTTTATCTTGATCTCTGGAGAATTGGTTTGTTAAAAACTCTCCTGTAGGCCAGGCACCTAAGAGCGTGTTTCACCTAAAAATGTCATGATCAGCATCACTGGCCCACTCCCTCTACTGGGGTGGGTCACATTGTGTCAGTCAGTATGGGGTCTGGGTTGTGCAGTCTTGGAGGCGACGTGGTCTTTTTGAGTTCCTGTGTGCATTTATTGAGGAGTTCTCTAGGCACCACTCATCAGGCATTTCTGAACTTACTTGTCCACATCAGAAGGAGCCCGAGGTGAAGTGTGTCCATTTGCAACTTGGTGTAACACTAGAGAATGTGATTTAAAAAAACCATGTAGATGAGTGAGAAAATAGACATAATGCATTGTCTTCTTTTTGTTTGGCAAATAAATCAGATTATTGTTGTCAACGTGTCAACCTTTGTCTTGCAGATGGCTGATATTTGAAGAAATTTTAAGTAATGTAAACAAATTACGTAAATGATTTTAAAGACAATTTACAGAAGACTGACAGAAGCAAGGGTACACAAGAGCAGTTTGGGGTTTTCTTGTGAAGGGAAGTTGAACAAAGGCAGTTGCATTGCTACTTAAATTGGCAGAGTGATTGGTTTGCACGTATCTATCAATACTGGTGAAATTATCGTTGTGTAATGTGTTCTTGATTTGTTTTTCCACTGTAGAAGAATAAGAAAATTGGCAGGGACCGTTTGAAGGATTAAGAAAGAGTCGTTTGTAGATGGACATTTGTCAAGCTTGCTTTCTTAGCTCCTCCGTTCCAGATCGGGTTTGGAGAAACGTAGGCAGCCTGAAAAATGATCAAGGGGGTGGCAATAAAAAGCCAGTCCCCGAGGTCACACCTTCATCCTTAGGGCTGAAACCCTCTTTTCCCCAGAGTGGCCCCAATCAGCCAAGGAGAGGTCCGCCCGGGAGGCGGCCGGCATCTCTGGAAAGAAACGTTTTCGTAACTTCAGAGTTGCGCTGCTTTGTTAAATGGGAAAGTGCCGGCGCTGGGGGAGGGGAGGCCGGGAAGGAGCAGGGAGCGGGCAGTCCTGCCGCCCGCCCCGCTTGGGAAGGCGCTTGCAGGACGGGTGCTTACGGTGGGACATAGCGAGGCCGCCTCCCGGTCTCCCCCGTCGCAGTCCCCGGGGCCCTTGGGCCGTCCCCCTTAGGCGCCAGCGCCGGCGCGTCTCCCCCGCGGCGAGGGGCGCGGGGCGGGGGCCGGGCTGGGCTCTGCCGGGCGGTTGGAGCCTCCGGCGGGGGAGCTGCGCCTCCGGCGGCCGCCGCTGAGCCTCGCTAGCGCAGTCGGCGCGGCAGCCCCGGCTCCTGCCGCAGGACTCCGGTCCGCACATTGGCGGCGCCCGGCTGCGTCGGATCTACTTTCGCTCGGCTTTTTTTTTTTTTTTTTCCCCTCCTCTCTCTTTTTTTTTTTTTTTTTTCTCCCTTTCCCCTCCCCTCCCTTCCCCTCGCTCCCCTCCCCCTTCGCCCTCCTCCTCCGCCGGCGGCCCCAGCCTGGTTCGGGGAGGATCCCGGAGCCGAAGTTCGGAGGCAATCGGGGCGGTGGCGGATCGCTCGCGGCGGCGCCGCCATGGGGGCCCTATAGAGCCGCCTGCGCCGCGCCCGCCCGGCCGCGCCGAGGCCCCGGGGCAGTGGCCTGGGAAGCGAAGCGCTCGTACGGAGCGGCGGGGCTGGGGGTAATATGGCTGATGTCGGGGAGTGCTGAGCAGTCGGTGTCTCCGCGGGCCGTGACATGTAAATAACTTCTCTTCCCTTCGGATCGCACCGATGCCAGCCCCTCCATTTTCCAGGGGGGATTTGTGAGAGGTTCCGCGGGGCTGGGCTATGTCGCGCAAAACCAATTCGCCGGCGGTGAGTACGGCTGTCGTTTAACTTCTTTGTATTAAAGGGCGAACTGTGACAGCGGGCCCGGCGCCGCGCACGGCGAGTCGGCGGGGACGGAGATACCGGGGATAGAAGGCTACGGGGGGACCCGCCGCCGGGGCCGGACCGAGAAACTTAGCGGGGGACCCGGTCGAGGGGATTGCGCGGCGCTGGGTTCGGTCATGAATCCCTTGCCCCGGTGCTGGCGTGGATGTGCAGGTTCGAGTTACACATCTCTCGCTAGGTAACCCTCGAGCGTTTAAAACGTAAAATAAAGGGCGGTGTGGGTGGGAGAAGGCGCGGGTTACACCTTCCCCCACTCCGTGGGTACACCTGGACGTACCCACGGGTGCCTGCGCGGTCACACGCGTGTTCGATCACCATTACGACTTTATACGGTTCGTTGTAGCATAACTCTGGGGTTTAGGTTTTTTCCCCCGTTCATTTTTTGTTTTAGCGCTTTCGTTTCCCCGTCTGAATTCTGGAGCGGTGAAAAACGCGATAGGATTTATGTTTTTCAGTATTCTTTAGTACTCCGTATGCACTGTTTTGAAAAAGATTACCATTTTTAATTTTGCGTGCTTCCAAACCATGCCTGTGTTAATTTTAGGTGATCCTCCCAGCTGCCTTTTTTATCTTGTAGTTGTAAATTAAGAGACAGGAGCAAAGATGCACTTTTCAAAATACACTGTATTCCTACTGCGTAATAGATGTTCAGACCGTCATATATGATGATTTTTGCATGAGTAGTGAGCAAATAGGTTGTAAGTCAGTGTTACGTAACTGCCTGGCTTCAGCAAACTTGGGGCGAACTGTGAAGGAAAAGTCTCATTTCAGTTTTGCTTTGGACAAAAGGAGGGGCTGGCTGTCCCTTTTTTTCAGTGGCATTAGTTTGTAGCAGGTTGATTTGAAAAAACAAATCAACAAAACCGAACCAACCTATTCTTTTAGAATAAGAGCCGGTTACTCGGTATATGGTGCATATTTGTGTTTTTTCTGGAAAGCTGTTTCAGTCATGTACCTAAATTCTGGGCACTGAACACTCAGTCGCTGGGGAATCGTTAGTTAATGCTGTAACCGGATTCATTACATAATCGAAAAATGTTCCTGTGTTAGTGTTGTTTTATTATTTAACTTCACTGTTTTCTAGAAGGGCGTAATTTGGCGTAGTTGGAGTTTCTGAAATAACCGAGAGTCGGCATGAAAAAAAAAAGTGTGTTTTTTAATCAGCAAATAAAGCAGTAGTGGGTTAATACTTCTGTTGCAAAACTGAAACAAACAGGCAGACATTTAAAGATTCTCAGTGACTGTATAAAATACTGGGTATTGAAATAAAGATAGCCACTAAGGTGGAGCTTACAAGCAGGGGTCTTTGTGCTTTTTGTACATCCTGGGGATATTAGTATGTGTGTTTGACGTTCCTCCACAATCAAATACGCTTGCCATGGAAAAAACCTGCAGCTCCCAGATTGTTTAGGGTAATTTTTAACCGTGTACTTGTAAGACAAGCAGAGGCAGGAGACAAGATACACTTTTCTCAATGCAAATGTGATCAGCTGCATCTCTGCTAGCCAGGGATTCATTTCGCTAATGACTACCGTACATTTATTTTTCAAGTATGTGCTGTATGCTTCCCTTACTACTTTATTGTAAATGACCTTTCTTTTGATAATATACTTGGAATTGAGTATATGTAGTTTTTAATTGCCTCACTTGCAGATTGTCTTTGTAAACTGTTTTATGAGTTTATTCTTCTTACCTTGTATCTGTTCTGTGCAAAGTGGTACATAATCTGTCAGCACTATATCTAGATGCTTTTAGGGCAAAATACTCTTCGTTCTTTTTTGTAGGAATAACAATTCAATTGTTACTGAATTTCAGTATAATTATTTTGTCAGACTGTGTACTTGCTTGGCTTACATATTTTTTTATCATTATTATTATTTTTTTCTCTGTTCTATATTATTCTTTCAGAAACAGAAACTCCTGCAGAGTTTTGGGAAAATGTTCTATAAGAATTTTTTTTGGGGGAAGAGGGGAGAAGGCAGGGGGTGGTATTATTGTCATTTACATAATATTCCAGTAGAAAGTAGTTGCATCACATATGCTTTCTTTCTGTGACTGTTCATTGGACTTGCCTGAAAATGATATTTTAAAGGTAAAAGGCTGAGCAAAAATGAAAAGCAGCCATGTATTGCTCTCTGCTTTTGTCTCAGGCTAAAAGGACCATTCAGCATGTGCTTTACAGGGTATTTCCAGCCTGAAATTTAGCCAACTGTTTAAAAATAATGGTAAAAGTATTCTTCTATTGTTAGTGCTCTCAGGTCTTACAGCTTTGCAGTTCTGTTTTCTTGTTCTCAAAGTATGGGTAGTAAACTCCTGGTGTGGAATAGTATATGCTTTGTATACCATGTTGTATAAAGTATGAAGCCTGAAAACAAGGGAAACTGGCTGTGGAGTGTTGTAAAAAGCACATTCTAAATGAGCTAAAAGATAGATACTTTTTTGTTTTATTTGGGCTGTTCCAGTTTCTGTAATTACTAGGGCTCTTGGAAACTCTAGGAAGTAGAGTGTTTTCAGGGAGAAGTATTAAAACCCAGTTTGACAGTGGGCCTTTAGCTAGCCTTTTATAATTCTGCCTTTCCCCTGTGAAATCCTTTTGGCATGTTGTGGTTCTCTGGCAGTATCCCAGCATGTGATATCACAGATATCAGATGTCTTCTTGCCATTCCTGGCATTTGCAGTGCCACAGTGGTGCTCTCTGGGGCAGCTTAGGTGAACCAGGAAATGTCAGAGAAACTCAGTAGGGAAAGCAGAGTGATAGAGAGGTAGTCACGTAGTGTTGGGAATAGGTGAATGCCTTCTGTTGAGGAGTGTTCAAATCCTTGTGTTTGGTAATCCGATGCAGAATGTATCCAGCAAACAGATGTGCCTTTGAGTGGTCTTTAGAGTTTTTTCCCTAACATCCTAGGTATAGATGCATATCAAAATGAGTGGCAAAACATCACAGTTAAGCTTTTTTCCTTTGGAATTATCTTTGATGTAAAAAATGGATCATCATTATACGTGGCCTTGTTTTGGCTTACTTATTTTAAAGTTGAGGTCCAGCGCCAGGCATAAGTATAGATGATACTGCACACGTGGAGAATATTTGACTCCTCCATAAGATCTGTTGAAAGTTACTCATAGTGCATTGCATTTCTGTCTGTCTCTGGTGAAGTCTCCGTCCTGCCCATATTTGCTGTTGCAGTGTTGCACAGTGTGCTTTGTGCTGACAGGGGCTTTGTAGTATAGCTAGAAAATAAAAGATTTCATGTTGGCTGCTTTGACCTGTGTTTTCGTCCTGGTTTACCAAGCCTTGAAAGGTAAATACTTCAATAATGTTACTTAATTAGACAGTCATAGAAGATGAAGGCATAGAAGAGTCTTCCTGTGTGTTTGTTTAGTCAGGACTTGGAGTTCCTGGGTATAATTCTGTTTCAGAGATGAATTCTTTGTTTTAGCTGGAGCTCAATGTGTTCGTCCTGACCATAAGTACTTCCATGTTGTTATTCCAGATCTCCTTTTCTTTCCCCTCCTTCTTTTTTTTTCTTCCCCCCCTTTTTTTTTTCCTCCTCTTTGTTATCCTTATTTTGAATTTTCACACCTCAAATGTCCCAGTGCTGTAAAAGAGTATGTAGATTGCTTTTGTAAGACTTGTTGTGGAAGATGTGCATGTGAGAGCAGGTAATTACTGCCTGGTTTATAGTTATGCTTCTGCCCCAACCAGTTTATGATCTAAATTATGCTTGTGCCCCCGTTAGTGTCTAACATCAGTTGTTGTAGAGAAAAATGTGACAGAAGTAACTGAATGTAAGTGAAGTGGGCAGTTATGGAATAATCGTGCCATGGGGCATCTATTTGAAATGGCATTAGACCAGGAGGAAAGAGAGCTGTGTTTTTTCTAGAATTCAGAAAACCTCAAGCATGAATTCTTACCTGTGCTTTATAGTTTTCTGCAGAAATCAACTTTTGTATCACAGTTCTTGTGAGGATACTCAGTTTGATGGAATTTAAAGGCTTTTTCCTCACATGAAGAACAGCGTAAAAGGATATAACGTAATTGGCAGAACAAAGAGAGTGGGGGGAAAGGATGTTGGTGGATGGGGCTGTACAAGGATGGCATATCTGGAGGAATGAGAAGGAGGTCTAAGGTTGGAGCTTTATTTTAATCATTTAGCCTTCAGCAGTTTTTGGCAGTACAGTTTTGTGGCCCCATTGAGAATGAGCTTGACAATCAAGAAGATACAGTGGTCAAGGAGAGTGACGAGGGAATGAGTCTAGAATATTTTCTAACCTTTTCAAAGGTTACTTGAATTGGGCCAAATAATAGAAAGTGTGCTAGGTGTTGTCACTGCCATGTCAACCTTGCCTTGTGTACAAAAGGTTTAGTCACAGTCATGGTAGAAGTCATTCGTTACATGTTCAGAATTGTCATAAAATGGAGGTCTGGATTGAACAGTACGTTCTCTTCTAAGCTCTTGAAAAATTTCACTTTGGCTTTACAATATTTTAGTAGAAGACTAATTGCGCGTAGGAATGGGTGTAAAAAAAAGGTGGAGGGCTTTTGGAAAAATCACAGGTTTGCAGTCATCAGAAGAGAGGAATCCAGAGTTACAGGAACGTAATCTTTAAGCCTTCTGGGAGAGGATGAGAAACATAGACTTGAGTCTTTCTTTCACCTTAATCCATTTTGGTGCAGTAGTTTGCCTATGAGTAGTCACTCTTTTCATGCCAGGTTGGAGGGGCCTTTGAACAACCTGGTCTAGCGGATGGAGTTCCTACCCATGGCATGGGGTTGGAACTAGATGAACTTTAAGGTCCCTTCTGACCCAAACCACTCTATGATGCTATGTGTATTTTAGCCATCTTTTCCCTTCCATTTACCCCTTGTAATTTTCTGTTTTCACTTTGTTAAAATTTTTAATTTAAGAAAAATAAAACAGTTTAAAGAATGATGTAAAGACAGTAAATATCTCCAGGAGTGGCACCTATTGTAGTTTGCAGTCTATTTCTTGGAAGTAGAGTGTGTTAGTGTGTGCTAGTGAGAAAGTCTGGAAGATTTCTGGGGTGGTTTGTGTGCATCAGGATACAGCTTCGAATGAACAAATTCCTGAAACTGGCCTGGGAGAGGAGTCTGACCTGTGTATTTTATTTAGCTTATGTATTTGTCTACAAAATGTACAATAATTCAATATATATTTATATTTTTTCCACCCTCAGTATATTTGTCTTCAGGTAGTAAAATTCACCTAGAGTGATGTAGAATGTTTAGCTATGCGGAGTTTTCAAGTTAATTATATTCTCTCTTCCATTTTTCAGAAATGCACATAGTTACTGAATGTGTTAATGGCCATGGCTCAGATACTGGGATAGATATGTCACTTTTCCATAGGAAGTTTTGGAATCCTAGAGCTGAATTGGTGAATAGCTACTATTTTTGGCAGTTCTGTTGCTTCCTTTGAGGATGTTTTGAAATTGGTTGACTTGTGTTTAGTATGTTACCAGAAAGTCAGTTTCTGAACTGTGGTGTATAGTCAGGAATTGCTGTTGCCAGTTGTGACATCTGCTGCATTCGCCCCTGTGGATGAATATTGTTTGCTCTGTTTTCTGTGGTGATAACTGGGAAAAATAAAGGTTAGGGGGAGGTAGTTCTTCTGGTCATTGACAGACCTGCATACAATTAATATGTAAACGATCTTATATTTATGTATTTATACCTTCCCCTATGGCTGCCTAATCACCAGTGTCGGCTGCTGACAGCTTCACCAGCACTACAGAAGAGTTTTCATTATTGATGCCTCCAAACATCCAAATAAAGAACTGTCAGTGAATAAGTACTGTATGGATTAATGTAATTATTAATCAGGATTATCGGGTATTCTCTAAGGCACACAATTCTGTTGTGAAGACAAGTCAGTAGAAAGTTTTCCATTGAAATAAAAATCATGAGAAGTATAAGTAAGAATTTGATAGTCCAGTCTGTTCTGTATCTCTTGTTTTGAATAGCGCTAACCAATTGCTGCTTTGCATGAT
Source organism: Psittacus erithacus (assembly GCA_009867235.2). Taxonomy (NCBI): domain Eukaryota; kingdom Metazoa; phylum Chordata; class Aves; order Psittaciformes; family Psittacidae; genus Psittacus; species Psittacus erithacus. The sequence continues at coordinate 24,630 of WYDI02067321.1, forward strand.
CAGAAAGGTGGGGAAAAGGGTGCTTTATTAAAAAACCAAACCAGGCATTGCAAAATAGTTTTTCATTCTTCAAATTGTGACTAGTTTTCTGTCAACTTAGATTATGTGAAACAATGCTAAGCTAAAATCATAGCAATTATAAAAGGCATAAACATGTTCTTGATTTCTGTATTATTCTTTTATTGGCCAGTTAGTTGTGTTTGACTCCCACTGCTTCCAGATACAGACAAGAATCACAGTTCTGTTGCGTTCAAATTAAAAAAATGAGCTAGGTGTGTATTTCATGCCTCTGAAACTCAGCCTACAGTCTGATACAGTTTTCATCAAACACACAGCAGCATCATAGGTACTCATGTTGTGTGTTAAATTTTATCAGAGCGATGCAGGGTTGGATAATTTTGCGCATGTTACTCCACATCCTGTCTGTGTACTTCTCACTGTCTCCTGTGCCAGAAATTTTGAGGCCAGGAAGCAGATAAAGAGCTACTTGGTACGTTCTGGTACGCAACATGTATTTGTAGGTGAAGAGTAGGAGACCTTTATCTGGGGAAGGCTGTCTGGAAGGTCTCCTTTGTAATAGGAAAGCTAACAATGGTCATGGTCTATTCAGTAGGTTGGAAGTTTAGGTTTGTTTTTGGTTTGTTGTTGTTTTTTTTTTTCCTAACTGTTCTGTAGCATCCTCTTAGTGAAATTATTTTTGAGGAGTTTGAAAGATGTGCTGTAGTGGTATAGTAAGGGACAGAGAAGCGGTGGTGCTGATATTATGCCTCTTAAGGCTATAAGATAAGCAAGGATGGGGTGGAAGTGACTGCATTTTAGATAAAACCGTTGCCACTGGGTAAAATAGATGAACTTCTGGGCATACAAAGGGAATTATGTGCTGTTCTGCAAAGCGCTTTTCCAGCTGCCCCATAAGCACTTAATGTCAGCACAGAAAGCATCTTCTGCATCTGGAGTCCAAAATTAATTTGCAGAATCTTTTCAATAGTTGCATGCTGTCCTGAAAGAAGATGTATCTTGAAATAATCTCCCCTGGAATCTCTTCTCCAGTCCTTCTGACAGCATCCTAGGCTAGCTAAACTCACCAGAAGCAAACTTTCTGCATATTGTCCTGTACCCAGGTTGTACCTGAGCAGCAAAAGTGACATTTGCAGACAGAGCTCCATGGCCACCTCAGAATATGTACTCCAAGACAGAATCTCCCAGATTGCAGGAATCTTGTCTTTTGTATTTTTAAAAGACGAAGGTACTTTGTTTACCACATTTCTTCAAGAACATTCACCGCATCCTCATGGGAAGTGAATGGGTGAAATTAAGTGACTTTCAGGTATGAGGATGAACTCGCAGTCAGTGAACACCAACTCTTCCTCATAAAACTCAATCCGTAACTCTGTGGTCCTGGCATTCAAAGCAGCATGCCAAATTTTGTCAAGACAAGCCTGGGTGTTTAACTGTTATGCATGGGATGGTTAAAGTCATGACCCTGACAAATTGACAAATTACAAAATACAGTTGTGCTCTAATATCTTGCCTGCGCCCCTGCCCTAAAGCTCACATCTTTGCCTTCCACAGATAATAATTTGCCTCTTTCTGTTTTCCCCAGGAGAACTATCTTATGAGCTTTCCTTCAGCCCTCCCTAACAAGCAGTGTCTGCCTGTCTTCTCAGACAGATTCACACCTTTAACTTTGAAGACTGGGGAATCTGCATAGTATTCAAATAAGGGCTTTTGTGTCCAGGAGCTTGTTTGTTAATTATATTACTTGAGCCAGGGTAGAGGGCAAAAAAAAAAAATTTCCCCCAAATCTCTCTATAGTCTTTTTAATTGAGTACAAGGAGCAAAAATTTATAAATTCCCTATAAAAAGGTAAGGTTAGAATGCTGGTATGTTGGGATTGAATATTATTTTGATTGCAAGGTAGCAGCAAAATGTCACCAGCCTTTCTTCAGTGACATGGCACATGATGCTTGCCTTATTTCTGAGGCTGTGCAAGGGGTTTGGTGACTTAGGAGAGCCCATTGAGCTGCCAGAAGAGCTGTGTTGCTTAAATACAAGAAAAGTAGGTGGGTTTTTTTGACTGTGAAAGCATCTTGTTAAAAAGCATGACTGTATGACATGAAACTTGGTGTTCTTAAGGTTATTTTTTGACTGTGGTAGCTAGCGACCACATGACTGAGTGATAAAGTTTTTCAGTACAATATGGACAGAGATCCTAATAAGCAATCTACTGAATGGGAAGATAAATAGGATGCTCAGACATTTTCTTTGATCCCTTCCCCCCTCCTTGGTGCAGAACTCAATCTCTGCAAGACTGCGTTGGAGTCTCTGGGCCTTGGAAATCAGGAGCAAGTCTTTTAGAGGAACAACTAAAGGCTACATAGTTGCATATTCACTGTTCAAAGTTCAGAAGGGTGAGTGCCCGGCTTGAAATGAAGGTTAGTGATGTTAAAGATCAGTCTTTAGGTGTGACAGTAGTTTGGGCAATATGATGAGCTCTGTTTCCCTAGCTCTTGTTTCAGAGTCTGTTTGTAAGATAATGTGGATAAATCATCTGTTTCACAATGGCAATTTTACTGGGTCAGATCAGGGATATGGATATTCCATTGTCATGTTTCCTGCTGTGTTAACAGCAGATGCCTAGGAGCAAAAATAAGAAAAGAGTGATTTTGTAATGATACTTCCCTGAACCACTAACTGTGGAAGGTTGGGAAGGAATTGTGGGATTTCTGGAGTCCAGGATAGTATTTCTGTGTTAGATCTTTTGAGCATTACACGTCCTTTGAATGTGTCCAGCTTTTCCTCAATCACACAAACTTTCAGCATGGAGTACCACAGGTTAACTGCATTTTGTGAGAAGAACAGCTGTCTTTTACTTGCTATTTTCTTGAGCCTTCTACCTACTATGTAGCATGTAGCATGTGTTGGAAGAGATAGTAAATGCTAATTCTGTGGTTGCATTTTCAGTGTGAATTGTGATTATAATTATCAAGATGCACGGAAATGTGTGTGTGGGAAAACTAGACTGCATACTTTACAAAGAGGTGCACAAATACCAAAGATCTAGTTGAGAACTACCAGGTTAAGTCAGTGAAATTTATTTAAACTGAAAAAAATTGTGTGTGTGTGTGATGGGACTGCTTTTTCAAGGCATTAAGAGACAAGTGGACTCCAAAGCAGGATGTCTGTGCTGTTAGCAAGTTTTCTTGTCATTTTGGGGGCAGTACATTTTTTCACTTTTTGCAGCCTAAAGGAATCATGTGACCTTGTTTTCTGATGTTAAATGTCTATATTGTGTAGCTTAGCTTTAGAATCATTCTGTTAGTTCAGTAGTATTTGCATCTGGATAGTGAACCTGTTTTATTACACCATAAGCAGACTAAATTATTCTGCATATTGTATTTCCCTGATAGAACTGGTTGTCTGTGAGTTAAGGTTTCACACTTGATCATGCTGGTGTCTGGATCTACAGATCTTTAAAAACCCCAGTGTATTACTACTGTCACCAACCAAAGCTGCTGTGTAGCTTTATTTGTTTTTCCTTCCTCAAGGGTTCTGCAGTGGCCAGTTTGGGCATTAGTCACCAAATGCCAAGGTGCCTGTATGGTAGCTGCAGCAGCATTTCAGTATCTAATGGATCAGGTCATGTGCAAACTCTCATTAAAATATGATTAAAGTATCCTCTTTTGTTTGTCAGATGGAGCCAAGCCCATGCTTTGTGCCGGACCCTTCATTGTGTTTGCACTGTGTTTTGAGATGTGTCTCTTGTTTGTGAGGCTGATTGTTCCCCCCCAAGCCCTGGCTGTATTCAGAGCTCCACTGAAGATGCCTAGCGTTCGGCTGGCTTTGTTGTTCATCTCTCCTCCTCTTACATCAGCTGATGATTAAACGCGAGGAGATGAAAATGGTGTTTGCTTTCACTTAAAACAGTCTTCTAAAGACAAATATGAAATATGAAGCTACTGCTGTTGAATGGGGGTGTTCTTGTTTTCCTGTACCTCTGTTATTTAACTGCCAAAGGCTGTTGTCTTTTTTCATTTTATTTTTAAAATTTAATTAATAAGCTGGTTTTAGAGTTAGAGAACCAGCATAAATTGCATTGCTAATTTGCCACAACCACCTGTGCTAGCACATAAATAATGAGCGAGTAGCGAAAACTCACAACTGAAAAAAAGTCAAGAAGATGTAGTTATGCTTTCTAAGGCAAGCAGCTTTATCTTGCCTGGAAGTGGAAATACTGGGCTGCTGTTTAAGTTTACTTTTTGTGAAACATGGAAATTGGTATGCTTCGAGCTCAAAAACTCAGCATGAATCCACAAATTTAATTTGTCTTTGATTTGGTATAGCCTTGACAGTACCTATGGAAAGCATAAACTTAATGGGAACATGGTGTAGTTGATCAGCATAACCAGCTGGAGAAGGACAGCTGACTTCTTGTGGTTGTTGGAACTTGGAGCAAATGAAGAGTATTATTTCTAAGTCAACATGTTGCAGAAGAAGAGGGATAGAAAATGCTATGCAAGTTCTTAGATCTGGCTTTTCTTTTGACACTCTGTGAAATCAGATGATTTGGCGCTTGTAACTACAGTGGGTAAGAGGCGTTCATAAGAAATAAAATAAAATGTATATGTGGCAGTGGTGGGGGAGGCGTCTGTTCTGAAAACATCTGAGATGCTGGAAAGTGTGTCCCCAGTGGGAAAGAGAAATTGCATAGCTGGCACGGAGGCTGGCTTCTTATGCATATGTGGCCATATTTAGAAAAGGATCAACACTAGGAGCTGAATTATTAGAGAAGTGAGTGGCTGGAGGAATTGAACATAAAGGAAATTATTTGTATCTTGCTTGTTCGTTTGCATTTAGCCAGACGATACTGTGGGAGGGTTGCTAACTCCAGACTAGCTGCATCTTGAGATGAATTTCAGAAGGTAAATGTTTGATTTAAAGCTCCACAGCTGCTGTTACCTGTGTTTGCGTGTGGCTGCCTTCTCCCTTCAGTAGGAGATGAACAGGCATGAATGAAAATGTCTTCCCAACTTCTAAGCCTGGTTTGGAAAGACCCAGTTCAACACTTGATCGAGCAAGGTGCAGGATGCTGTATGTAGTGCTGAGGGAAGCTTTTGGTTTCTAGCATGTTGCAAATGTTCGTGTGTGTAAGTAAAGCAAACAAAAAAACAATTTAAAAAGATCAACAACCAAAAACCACACAAAACCCCAACAAAACCCCAAAGCAGCACCACTTGTATAAAGAAAGCTGTCTTACTGGCAAATACTTGTTAGTATAGTAATATAGTTCATGACAATTATTTGCACCTATGTGGCAGTTTTTAGTTTATTGTGGTTTTGTTGCCATACAACAGATTATCTCAATAAATAAATTAATGTGTGAGAATTAAAATATTGTTTCTAAGGAGACAGCCAGAAGGAATGCTTTTAAAGTTTTTAGGAGCAATTAATCTCTCCTCCCTTCTCCCCCCCCCCTTTGGTTTTTAAGAAGTGATTCTTTTTGTTACACTCATCAAGACTCATTTTGAAAGACTTATTTTTCTTGTTTTGGCAAGCCAGTTGATCAGCGCAACTGTGGCAAGGAATTAACATGGAGCAACAAAGAATTTCTTTCTGGATAAAAACTGTATTTGAGGCCATCTTGGAGCACTTCGTGAACTAGAGTAGAAGCTCTTGTGTGAGAGAGGCCATTCAAGTTAAGTTGCACGTTTTCCTCCCCAAAATTAGCATACCAGAGTACTTTATTGCAGAGTGCTTAGAATACTTTGTACAAGAAATAACAGTAAGTTGAAGATTGCTAGCTGAGGATCTGTAATGATGCCAACTGACTCTTTTTTAATGAAAGCTTTGTATACATAACAGGATGCGTCATCACTGGAGAGTTCTGAAAGTGTTTGGCATCCTGAAGAATCTTTTTGTACGTCTCTGCCGCACAAAAAAAAGTATTTTTGTTGTGAAACTCTGCCTTAAGAAGTATAGCAATAACTGGAAGCTTTAGGGAAGGGTTTTCTAATGTGGCTTAAGTCTTTACTTTCTATCATTGTTTTAAAAGTATTTTGGTATTCTTAGATCTTCCTGAACAATAGTATGAAAATTCCTAGAGGGCTTTGTTGGCTGTTAATTTCTTTCTAAGATGTACTTGTAGATGTGTCTTTTTAAGACATACTTCTTTTATAAATGTGTTTTTAAAAATGTGTAACAGGAGCTTGGCTGTTTTCCTTAGTTTTGATGCAAGAATTAAATATCTGCTTGTAGGAGAATACTGTAACTCATTTTGCTGCATTCAAACAGGGTTCGTCTTATAAACCCGCAGCAGCTGCTTATCTAAGTTGTATTTATTTCAAGTACATTTTCTTTTAATACAGTTGTGTATAAGAACTGGTTGGCCTTGGTAATTTTTGTTGTGTCTCTTAAGAAACTGATATCTTACAAAGTTTAAGTTTTTTCCTGTGTATTAGGAACATCAGTAGTTGCTGTTGTCCTCACTCAGAGCAACTCCTTGATAAAAAGAAACAGAAACCTTTGTTAGTGTTCAAGGTGATTGTAAGTAACACATCAGACCAGCATTGTATTTTGCCTGTGATTTCTCCTAATGGTGTGAAACCCGTTTTGTATAATGTTCAAGTGTGTGCCAGGCAGCAGAGATTGAATTTTGCAGCTGTAAAAGAGGGTAGCAAATTTAATTGTATTTGAGATTTTTAGGAATGTATGAAATTTTCCAGTGTTGTTTTCCCCCAGTTCATTCTTCAGCCATATGTCTTCTAAGACATGCTGTAATTAATATGAAAAATCAAAACCATTGTTGGGTTCTTCCATGCCTTGTAGCATTGATAATATATATTATTAGGTATTAAATTTGATAGCTTTAGGTTTTGTAAATTCCTTTGGGTGAACCTGAATATGAAATATATGGCCAAGGAAACCTGGAAAAGATAATTCGTCAGAAGAATTCATGAAGAAGCATTTATGGGGAGGAGCTCTGCTTCAAGATACTGTACTTCTTCCAACAAAACACCATTTCCAACTGTTCAGATGAAAAATGTTTCCCTTAGGGATACTGAACCAACCACATTACCTTTACTGTAGGATGCAGATGCAAAGAAGAAAATCTGTATTTGTTCCTCTATCAGATAATGTTACATGCTTGTTTTGGAGCTTGCAGGCCAGAACACTGGAGCCTGAAATTTCTGTGTGTCTTAGATTTTCTCTCAAGTCTTGAGAATTAAAGTATCCTAGAATACCCATTTTTCCAGTATGCTGAATGCTGCAGATCTTGGATGCTGCTGTGGCTTTCTTTACTTTGCGGTAAAAAGGCATTTCTAGTGGAATCGATCATTGAAACAGGAAAAAGGTACATGGAGAAGGAGAGGTGATGGAGATTATTGAAGGTTTCCCACCTCATCAGGTTCCCTGGTAATCTACCTACCCATGTTTTGCTGATAATGGAAACTTTCTAGTTAGCTTTATATTTACAGGGCATTTAAGGCCACGATTCCAGAGAGCTGTTCTGCTGGCAGCAGTGACTTAGGCAGTCACCTTTTATTGCAGCTGCTCAGCACTGTTCTTCTGCCAGCGCAACTGCTAGTATGCTTGCATGGAGACCCTGGCTGCGAACTCACTAGCAGCCCTATAACCTCGATTTGTAAAGGGTACGTGCAGCTTACGTGTTACTTCAGGTGAATGTTTGACCCGTGTCCAAGTCCTGTTAGTTTTGCTTTGACCTATGCTAGCTCTTTGTGTAAAGCTGTTTTTCATATCTGTAGATTTTCAGAGTTAAACTGTAGTGTTCAGAGAAGAGTTGCTTTTAAAAAGGTCTCATCAATGGCGATTAGTTTAAAAATACGGGGATTTAATTTTTTTTCCAGTTTTAAACTGGTGCTTCTGCTTTCACCATTTTTTTTTCTTTTAGTTAATAATTTGTGATAGAATTTTAGATCTTGTAAAATTTTAACCTTTGTAAGTAAGTTCAGATTTAAAGTGGTTCAGAAGTGCAGAAAAAAGGACAAGACTTGGTATAGTATTAACATCTTTATCATGTCAATAACATCGTCAGCAATCGGGCATCTCCAGTTGTACCTACATCTGTTTTACTTGCCAGGAAACTAAACTTGCCACAAGTCAAGGCATGCCATGTCGAGGTACACCCTCATTACGTTTAAATTTTGTAGTGAATACCGTTATTCAAAATTACCTCAGTATTTTTCAGGAGTTGACATCCAGGAACCCGGTTTTGATTGTGCAGAAAAATAGATCGCTTAAGATAACAGCTGTCTAAAAAATTTGTGTTGAGATGTGTTAGTGCTGAGCTTTTAAAGATGAGAAAACGTGTTAATAATTCATATATTTTACTTGTGGTTCTTGGAGCACAGTTTACAAAATGGCAGATAGAGGTGCTCTGTAAATGTTTCGTGGGAATTTATCTTGAAAAATCAAAGTAAATTGAGCCACACTTTTGGTGTGTTTGAAATTGCTTGTATCCAAGGAACAAAACCCGTCTAAAAGGTTGGAGCTGGACAGAAATAGTTTAACAGCAGACTGTAGGGATTAGCGTCGGAGCTGGAAGAAGGTGGAAGGAGCAAGCTAATGGTATTGACACAGTATGGAAGTAAATGGATTTGTCAACCCAAGGAGGGAGAATATGAAGAACACCAGAAGTTAGGAATATACAAAATACAGGAAACAGAGAAGGAGGTTTCTCCCAACCTCTGCCAACAGCTACAGCTACCACTGTTGAGTCAGTCAGGGCTGATGGGTTTCCAGGCACTTCGCTGATGAGAGTCTTGCAGTAAAATAATGCAGAAAAGGGACAGCAGATAAGTGAATGTGTGGGGTTTAGGTTTTTATTTTTCCTTTCTTTTTTTTTTACATGTAATATTTTAATTACCTCAGATATGAAGATGAATGCATTGCCATTTATTATACAGCTAGACTGTCTTGAACTGAACAGAAGGCATGGCCGCAGGATAGTGCTGCTTTGAGACAGCAGTTAACGCTCACACCTAAGTTGAAATAAAATGTATTATGGGGGGGAAAAAAAGTATTGTTGATGAAATGTGGTAGTTGAGAATCTCTCCTATGAAGACAGACTGAGAGAGCTGGGTTTGTTCAGCCTGGAGAGAAGAAGGCTCTGGGGAGACCTTAGAGCAGCTTCCAGTGCCTAAAGGGGCTGACAAGAAAGCTGGAGAGGGACTTTTTACAAGGGCATGTAGTGATAGGACAAGGGAGAATGGCTTTAAACTGACAGAGGGAAGATTTGGGTGAGATATAAGGGAGATGGCTCTTCACTGTGAGTGTGGTGAGGCCCTGGCACAGGTTGCCCAGAGAAGCTGTGACTGCCCTATCCCTGGCAGTGTTCAAGGCCAGGTTGGACGGGACTTTGAGCAACCTGGTCTAGTGGAAGGTATCCCTGCCCATGGCGGGAGGTTTGGAACTTCAGATGATCTATAAAGTACCTTCCAAACTAAACAATTCTGGGAGTCTGTGATATTTAAAACCTAGTATTTTTTTATTTTTATATTAAAAAATATTAAACCTATTGTATCTCATAGATGGTGGTGTAACAGTAACTGTGCCTTTTAGGCAGAGATTTTGTTTCTGTGTTCTAGGAACTCTGAAAGCAAAGTTATATTCAGAGAAGACAAGGCATTTTTATAAAATATCATTTTCTAGAAATAATCTCTGTAGTCCACAATGGATGAAAACATGTAATAGTCATTATTATTCTAAATAAATAAATAAAATTACCCACTCTTGAGCTGTCCCAAATGTACCCTCAGCTGCTCTGCAGACACAGACATTGAGACTAGACTACCAGCATTTACCAGCTGTGTGTAAGAGCTATACTGCACGTAAAGGGATTTCACATTTTATTATGTGGGAGGGATGATGTCAGTTTGGTTGATTATGCCCCTTTCAAGCTGCTGTGATAATTACCTGCTTGTTACCAGAAGTGTCGAACCCATTTTCAGTTCTTGTTTGCTTTTGCTGTCATGCCCTAATTGCTACATAATTTTGTCCCTGCCAATTACTACCTTGGAGTTGAATTTTACAGTGAAAAAGTTGTAAGAAGCAATAAAGTAATTGTTTTTTAGGTCTTGTAATTTCAATAGAATATTTTATTATGCTACAAAGTATATTGAAACACATGCTGCTTGCTTCTATGAGGCAGTGAAATCCCATGGTTCCCACTGAAATCAGGAGGATGTGGAAGGCGTGACTTTTTGGGAGAGCAAGCCCCTTGTGGTCAAGCTGGCTGTAGTACATGTCTTGATGGTTAAATATGCAAAAGTGAAGAGGTGAGGAGAATAGATGGCTTCTGAGTTTTTATTTTGGAAATAAAAATATTTACTGCATTCTTTAGAGGTAGGAACTCATAGGTTTGGTGGTTATTTTTTTCTTACTCCTTCCTTTCCTTCTTTTTCATCCTATCTTTTATTCACAATGTGAGTTTTAAAAATTGCCTTTGATGTAGATACCAGGTCATCTGGTATGATCCTTCAGCCATAGTTTTCTATAAAGATGTAGACTAAATGGATTTTTTTAAAGGAGCTGAGCCTAACAGTGTCTTATATTCTGATTAAAGTATTCATTTGAATTATTCAGTGGAATAAAGCCTGCAGTAATTGGGTTAAGGGCTGGCTGACCAAGCACTTTGTTGTCTTTGGGAGCTGTCATCACCTTGCTTTAGGTTTTTTGGGTGGTCCTCCAGCAATAAAGCCTCATCTTAGTCAATAACAATTACTGCTGTTGAAATCTGTATATGGAAGGACATGGATGGGCATAGGGAAGGGGCTAAAGTGGGATTTGGATTAAGCACAGTTGAACAAAATGCTCTTTAGAATGAGGAGAGAGATGGTGTCACCATGTCAAGGTGCTGTGGTGGTGCTACAGGCTGGAAAGGAGTATTTCTGGAAAAAGATTTAGAGTGTGGGATGTTTGTGTCTGTGTCCTGAAGCTGTTTGTCACAGAGTTTCAGAAATGTTGGCAGAAAGTCATGAGGTGGATCAAAGGTTGCAGAAAGCGTGAAAAAAATTCAGGTGAGAAAGGCAAAGTCCATCAGGTTACGGGAGGTTGGGGAATCCAAACTGTAAATCTAAGTAGTGGCTTGATTACAGTGGATATCTCCAGTGGACAAAACCCTGGGTTCTGAAAAGTTCCCTGATGTAACAGGAAAAGGTAAAGCAAGAGCCAGCGGTTGACAACTGAAACCAGAGGAGTTCATGTAGGAAATGAGCCTGAATTCATAAGGAGGAACAAATGACAAAGGGTATGGCAAAGTGAGTGCCTTTCTTGAAAGGTGGGCTTCAACGAATTACGGTTATTGAGTGATATTTACGGATATTAGAGTCGTGTGGATAATGATTCTGGTATTGTATCCAGTGAGTCTGTGAGCAGTTGGACTTCTGTTTTGATAGCCCTCTCTTTAACAGCTTTTTCATGGTGGCGCAATAAACACTAGAGAGATCTTTTGTCGTCAAAGAGTCTTTTCAATGGTAATCTTTAATACATTGTTTGCAAAATACAAATGGTTTCTAAGATGCTGAGAACATAGTATACCTCAATTCTAATTCTTTTGTCATCATGAAAGCTTTCAGGTACTTTAGGGGAGAAATCTCAGCATGCAGAAATACAGGAAAAAAGAATTGTGCAGAAGTAATAGTGTAACAAATCATAATGATTTTATTGCTGAAATTTGTGTGTGGCCAAACTGTGAACTGGTCCCTGCTCTGTCCTATCATGATACCAAGACAGTACTCGGGTAAATCTGAGGAGCCTTAGTGCTGCTGTAAGTTGCAGGTATAGCTGTTCTAGAGGTTCTCTGCCAGCTTTTGATACCTGGTAGTATTTCTGGAAGGTTTGATTAAGATAATTTTTGAGGCTATGTGGTCTGGTGAATAGAACGGAGTTTTCATTCTGTGAATGTTAAATAGAAGCATATGTGTTATATGTAAAAAGCAAGCTGAAATAAAAGTATAAATATCTAAGAAGCTGTCATTCCAGAAGGTCTATGCTCAGAAAAGATTAGGTAAATATACAAATAGGCCCATTGTATATCAGCTTCAGTATCATTGCTGATTATCTTTGTTACTTGTTTTTTTGGTGGCTTGTGAAAAAAGTTACAAAGCAAGGGGTTCAGATTCTAATTTCCAAATCCTTTTAGACAGCAGTGCTTAAACTGTCACCAGAAGAAGCCTTACTTTATTCCTTCTGTTCCTCCTCTAGCAGCTTCCTGTTGCTGCTCTTCTTCCTTGCTGCTTCCAGCACAAATGTTAGTGAACCTCCAGTGAATTAAATAAACTGATCTGGATAAAAATTAGCTGTGTTTTGCTGGGTATCAATTCAGTCTATGTTAATTCTTAAACTTTAACGTTATTTCTACATCTTCAGGTTAGCATGTTTGAGTCTTGGTCATTTTAGCATAATTCTCCACACTGAGCATGAATTTTGAGAATTAATTTCCTGTTACCTTATAAACACATTTCGTTGCCTGTTTAAACTGAGGGTATCTGTGGAACTGGAGAGAAGTTGCAGAACTTGAAGACCTTTTGCAACTTGCGGTGCCGTAAATGGAGTAAGCTTACTGCTTGGGTGTCCTTGGATGATGGCCTCAAAGGAACTTGACCTGGAGGTATCAGTTGATCCTCTTGGATGACTTCCATTGTAGTAGCTGCTGTAACAAGGTTCACTGGATGCATGCCCCTATCATGTGACAGATACAATTTTGTTTATAACTCTGACCTGTATCATATGACGTATGCTGAGCAGTAGATCATTCTTCTGGTAGCAGTTCTGTCACAGCCTGATCTCATCTGATGCTGGGGGGTATGAAGGTGATGATCAGTATTAGCAATCCTCTAGCATCAAGTGTTGGAAAACTCATCTATTTATTACTTTTTTTTCCCCCAAGTTTTTCTTTAAGGGCATATTACAGATATGAGGGAGTAATAATTCAAAAAAACCCAACATGAATTCATATGTTTAATGGACAGAAGACTGCCATGGAGACGAAAGAGTGCAAAAAGCACCTTGGTATGGTTTGAGTCATCGAATAAAAAGAAGTGAAACACTGAGAACGTTGATGTACAGCAGTGATCGCTGTCCCAAATAAAGATAATTCCTCAGTTCTTTGAACAGAAATATTGAAGTTCCGTATTCGAATTATTTGGGGCTGTTTGTAACATATCTGTAATTGTCAGAAGGCAGATCTGCATTTCCAGGATAGAAGAATCTTCTTTAGGCATGGGAAAAAGTGTTGGACAGATTTGTTTGCAGAATGCAGTGTTTCTGCCTTATTTGTGCCCCTAGAGATTGATATGTCTGTTTATACAGAAGCTTTTAAGCATACTTGAAGGTTTGTATTAGTTGTGACTGCTCTTTGGAGCGTTGCTTATTATGCTACTTGTATTGTTGTTTGTATTTCACAATAGGATTTCCAGAGTTTTATTTACTCTGGTATAAAAATAGTTTCCATGATCTGGCTTTTAGGATTTACTCCTAGTTGGGAAACAATTTCGTTAAAAGAAAAACAATTCATGTGAATTACAAATTTACAATGACAGCCATCAGATTACATTGCCCATTTTCTTTTTAGGTCTACTTTTATTCTTCTGAGGTTTTCCAAGCTTTCTGAGTAAGTTCTAATGGATTTTTAATTAGTGAGCAGATCTTGTGTTTTTTCCCTTTGGCTTTCCTAGGTTTAGCAGTTTTATTGAAAGAAAAATATTTCATAATACTTGTTGACATTATCTGAAATAAAAATGCATTGCTTTATAAGGAGCACTAAGGGTGCTAACAGATGGAAAAGCTATGTGGTGATATGACATTCATTTCTGTTGTGTGTTTTTCTTGTCTAAATCCATTTTGGGTGGGGAATGTCAAACTAGTTAACCTGCAAAAACTATTTTTCTTGTATGCCGTCAATTAATTTGGGTATTATTAAGGAAATTCTACCTGATGGTTTCTAAGTCAGCATCTTGCATATAAAAGCAAGTTATTTATATCACTTTGGGTACTGCCATTCCTTTCATAGAATGATTCTTCCAGTTCAAGCTTTAAGGCTTGTTGGGAGAAGCAGTAGGGAAATACAATTATGTCATTTCCTGTGGGTTGGCCATTGCCTTTCATAAACAGAAGTTCAAGTGAAGTTGGAGGGTGGATGCCTTTCTCAGGGAATCCTGTAGCATGCCCTGAGGGGCAGACAGGTGGATGCTTTTGTGATATTAGTGGGGTCAGAAATCTGTCCAAAGCATAAGAATGGAGTTATTTTCCATGTAATATCCAGGAAGACTTGTGTTTGCTACTAGGTCTAAAGGCATGAGTAAGAGCGATTTGAGTCAAAAGATACTGAGCTTTATTTGATGAGTAAGCATGAGATGTTCTGAGTTGACTGATGCATCTTGATAGATGTTAAGATCTGGACACCTCTCAAAATGATGCCATGAGTGGAGTTCAGTTTGTCTTAGCTGTTGCATCAATTTCTTTAAGAGTTGAGTATTTTCGTCCTCTTTTGAGCATCTTAACTGAATTAACGATGAGTCAAAGCAGTGGTTGGAGCTCTTTATGAGTGACACTACTTGCTGGGGGTAAAACCAATTTTTTGTGTAAAACCCCAAACTTCAGTTGTTTGTTTACCAGCATTGTGTGTGGCTGGGTGTTGAGACAGGCAGCAGAGTCTGCACCTGCAATTAATTTATCCAGTGAGAATGTTGAGCATGAGCAAACATGCATTTTTGAAGGACTCTTCTCAATTTTACTGTGGTAAGACTCCAGCAGACTGCAAATTTTCAAAAGGAAATCTTTGAAAATGACTCTTAATTAATGGTGCTAAAATTACAAAAATCTGTTCACAGAGACCAAAACTTCCACCAAGTTCCAAGTACTTGGCAGCTGTTTCTCATGCATGATGACTCAGATCTGCTGAATTTTATGTTCAGGATCTTGAAATCACCAGACATGAGGATTCTAGTCCTTACCATTGTATTGCTACCTTTACTCAGAAGAGAGTAGCAGGCAAACCCTGCAATGTACGAAGGAGCAAATAGCTGGGTAATGTTTAATTCTTAAAAAAAGACATGAACTTGGTGCTTTTGTGAGTAAAAAATTCTGGGCATCATGGCTGTTGCAAGATTGGAGGAGTTGAAACTTGGCATAGTCGTCGTCATGGAGAAACAAATCTTGTGTTCGCATGCAAGTGGATGCTTATGCTACCCATCTAGAAAAAGCGTTCGATGCAGTATTTTGATGCAGCTTCGTTAATTCAAAGGAAAGAGGAGTTTGGACAAGTAGTATGTGATGGTGCATGTGCACATGTGAAACTCTTGTAGAGGTTACGAGATAAATGGTTTTGGCAATGACAGTGGTCTCTCAACTGTTAATGTTGCTATTTTGTTCTTTGTGTACAAATAGCACATGTGAAAAAGTTCAGTGGTCATGATAAGCATTATTTAGCAAATTCATCAAAGAACCTCACATTAACTGTTGTCAGGAGGAATCTTAAGTATAGAGCCATTTCCAAGTCTGGGGTCAGGTAGGTACACGGAAGTAGCTGGGGTTGGAAACACGCAGATGACTCTACTTGTAGTTGTTGATGCTCCAAAGGATTTGTCTAATTTGGTTCCAGAAAAGGTTTTAAAAAATACTGCAAGTGCTGAAATTCTGGTGTGTTGTTTTACATCATTTTGGTAGTGGATATAGCTCAGTGCATTGCTAACAAGTGTATGAAGGATGTCATTTGTGCAAAACAGCAAGTACATAATATGTTGGAAGGTCATAATTGCATCAACAGGTTTTTTTGTAATTACTTCTGAAATGCGTTTGATGGTGAAGGTCTGCATGTAGTGTGTTTTTGTTACAAAACAAATTATTAACTGTAAGTCAGTGAGACTGCCTCTGAGAGGAAAAGTAGTTCTTGAGAAATACGAACTTGTAGCAATTTTTGATGCAGTATATTGTTCAGTTACCTTGACAGATATTTGACTAAAAGTAATTTTTACTTGCAGAATTTATACATGTCTAAACTGTCAGTTTGAAAAGTAAAAAGAAAGCTGAATGATCTGAAAGCCTTTTATCTGATTTCTCACTGTTATCCAGACTGTCTCTGAATCTGAACTGTCCGTACGTGTACATGAGGCAACCTGGTTTCATGCATTTAACATCAAACTCGGATTTCGCTTGTAATGGTATCACGAAAAAGTGCACAGAAGTACACTGCAGTGTAACAGCCCTTGCCTCAATATTTCAGTCTATAGTTGTAGCAGAGCTGTGACTCCATGGGTATTTTATGGACTTGTGTGAAAAGTTTATTATTTGATGTTCCTGCAACTGCTGATGAATCCTCCTGGTTTGGTGTTTGGCTCCACTAAGGATGTTCCCAGATGGGTAGCAACTTGTGAAGAAGATTTCATGGTCTTGTTAGTAAAGGTCTGTTTCAGCTATGATAGTCTTCATCTGCTTTACCTTTTAAAAGAGCAGTGCCAGACTCAAACTGAACAACTATAACTTCAGGGAAGAGCAGAGAAAACACTGAAGATGGTCGCTTTGGCCAGACCAGTCTTATCACCCAACAGGGTATAGCTTCAGGCTCCTGGATCTGGTGGCCTTCTGCAAAACAGAGTTGAGATTGAGATTTTCCAACAGCGAGATGACATTCCTGTTCACAGTAATTATGCCTCTTTGATTTGGGTAGACAGTTCTGAGGAGTGCCTGCCGGCAGGACATCCTATTAGCCTTTTCTCAGTCTCCGATGGAAAGTCATTTGTGCAATGGAAGTTGAAGTTGAAAATACCTACCAAGATGAACCAAACTTCACGTTCATTTAAAAGTACTGATTTAGCCTTTGCATTGTTGTTAGAACTGTGCAGTGCAAATTTGTTTTGACAGTCAGCATTTTACTCAGAACCTGCCTAGGACAACCTTTTTTTCTTCAAGAGCTCTGTATTCATCAGTCAATTTCCCTTGTATTAGCTTACTTTTTGTCACCTTTTTGTGAGTGTACTCTAGAATGAAAGCAAAGATGCATCTACAACATTCAGTACAAATAATCTTTCAAAGATTCCTATTTGCATTTCTTTGGGTAGCGTAGGAAATCTGACAAATCTCCCTTTCACAGGGGAGTACTGGAAAAGTTCAGATGAGAATCATGGAGCACAGGCTAGCAGCTTCTTTTCTTTTTCTCAGACATCCCTCATCTCAAAGACTATAATATTTTTTTATTTCAGTGCTCTCAGTGGTATCTGTATAAAATACATATGTGAAAAAAGGTTCAGCTCTGAACATGCTACAGCCTGGGTGAATGAATAACGTTGAGTGAGTGAATAATGTCTTGTAGATCGTTACTGGTTAAGGGAGATGTAAGATGGGAAGTTGCAGCGTTTTGTTTTTAAATGTGAGCTGGGTGACTTCTCTTTGATGTAGTAATTTATGAAAAGGCTATTATGCTTTATAAATTAGAAGTATTAAGATATACACTTTGATTGCACCAGGAGATTAGTAGGAAATATTGAGTATATTTTTGGGATCTCTTAATAATGACACTGAAGGTTGAGCAAGTTCTATAATGAGATTATAATTGAAGTCTGCTTTTGTAGATGTTAAACAAAAGCAGTTTCCTAGTCTTTCACTTCTCTCTTACTACTGAAAGGCAGCCTTTTTTCACCTTTGCATCACTTGTGATGTTTCTGTTGCACATCTTTTCCGTACATCAGTCCTTCTGCCTTTAATATACATATATCTAATATAAGAAGGAAGAGGAAGAAAGTGCATACTGAGTTCTTTTTTTAATGTTTTTAAGACATGTTGTGGAGGGAAGTGCAGGAAATACTTTCACCTGTTACTGATTGCTCAGTCAGAAAGTCCTCTTTTAAGAGTCTTTTAAATCAGAATCAGTTTGAAGCTGGAGCCAGTATGATAGCAAGCTTCCTATTTTAGGTTTGTTAATGTTTAGAGCTGTTGCAATTAATTCTAGCTAGGCTGGCATCTGCCTTGCTTCCAGAGCCATTTTTGTTCATTTTGTTCAGATTTGGATGTAGAATTTTCTCAACTCTTAGAAGTAATACTGTATCGACAAGTAGTGTTCAGGGGCAGGGCGGGGAAACCACCTTTCCTCCTGGGTATTTGAGTGAATTGGTTCGTTCTTGCTTGCTATGCTTCCATTCACATGGGGCTACTAGCTGAACCGTAGGTATTCTAACTTGTATTTAAGCACAATTAAACTTTTATAGCTCTACTTACGGCTCAGAAATGGTGGGAGCACCTGCTTTTGCATGCCTGTTAAAAAGATTCTTGAAAAGGCTGTAACAGCTTTCACTTACGAAACTGTTGTGTGAACATTAATTCGTTACTAGCCATGGTGACGACAGCACTAATTGAACCTTTTTATAAATCATTTCTGTACCATCTTCCAGGGTATGGCAGTGGACAGATGTTCGTTTAACAAGACATCTGTGCTGGTTTGGGATGCTACTGTATCCCAGATGTTACACTGCTTTGAAGGTTATTGGCCCTGTTTTGTGTATTTAGTACCATCATTTTGCTCAGTAGTTTGCAAAGCGTAGGAAGGAAGTTAGTATCTCTCCTGGATGATCTAGAGGTTTCAGCGTTTGAGAAAGAGGGGGAGCTCTGGGGTATGTATGTATTCTCATATGTATGTATGTATGGGGTATGTATGTGTTCTCATAATCCTGAAACAAAAGGTACTGGATTGGTAAAGTAGTTTTAATGGATGTTTTGGACAAATTGCCACCTGATTTTACAGGTAGCAACTTAGGGAGAACTTGCAGGAGCTGATGTCTGGCAGTAACTTCTGGATAGTCATAAAGTAGCAGCCTGGCAGTGACAGGCAGCAGAGGATAGCTCCTTTGTCAGTTATTTCATGTTGTTCCAGGAGATGTTGGCCCATGGCCTTAGTCCTGAGCACTTTGTGGAAAAAGTGAGTAAGATCTGAGGTCTACTTTTGACCTACATTGTATTTGTCAGGTGATGGTGGTATTGCTATCGCCTGAAAACAAAAAACCCAAACACAGGTGTGTCAGGCACATTAGAAAAAAAAGAAAGAAAGACGTAGTATTTGGTTCCTGGCAGGTGAATAAGACATGTCTTCATTTTCTCCTGGCATTGAGCATCTGTACTACTCTCCATGTTACTCAGTGGAAGCCACTCAGGTGATCTTCCTTCTATCCAGATAAGAATTGCGAGATTTTTGTTTACCATGGTGTATTTAAAGATGGAGATTAATGAAAGGCATTAGCTAAGGAAACTAATTGATAGCAAATTTAGAAGTAGGTCACACGGGGTTTTGACAAATGACTCAATTTTATGGAAATATGAATAAAGTTATTGTAGACAGCAATTATATTCAACAGGAGTCCTATATATGTAAAAAAGTGTAGTTTTGGCTTGTTGACTTTGTTTCTCAAAATGCTGAATGTGCTTTAAACACTTCAAGAAGTTATATTTCTCTCAGTGGATCCTCTCTTTTAAACATAAAATAGATGTGCTTTTGTTTTTGCTTTCTAAGTTGAACTCTGTTGTAGGAAAAAAGCAAGTGAGAAGCCAATTGTGGAAACCCTGGCAGGAGTTCAGCCTGCGTACCAGGCCCGCTGCCTGTTGAGCTGACTAATATTTATTGTTGTTTTCTTGTAGAATCGGTATTGGTCAGGCTCTGCCTGTACATTTTATTCCTGGTTTGTGAGCTGTAGGAGATGAAGCTCATCTGTGCTTGGTACTTGCTGTTGTGAGCTAGTGGGATCTCTGCAATGATACTTAAAAGCATGATGTAGTTACTCCTCCTAGTAAGAAAGTTTGGGATTGAGCTTCAAGATAATTTTTTGTAGTGCCCTTTTACAAGGGCATGTGTTGCTAGGACAAGGGGAAACGGCTTTAAACTGACAGAGGGTTGATTTAAATTAGATATTAGTAAGAAATTATTTACTGTGAGGGTGGTGAGGCACTGGCACAGGTTGCCCAGAGAAGCTGTGGCTGCCTCATCCCTGGCAGGGTTCAAGGTCAGGTTGGACAGGAATTTTGAGTGGAAGGTGTCCCTGCCCTTGGCAGGAGGTTTGGAACTGGATGAGCTTTAAGGTCCCTTCTAACCCAAATCAGTCTGGGATTCTATGACCTAGAGCGGAATTAAGTTTATAATGTTCAAGATAGCAGTTATGGTTCACTACTGTCAGGCTTTGTGTGAGCGAGGGGCAGTAGTCACAGGCCATTGTTCCATAATTGTTTTAAGGCAGCAAAATCTGGTGCCTCCACTGTCTTGCTCCAGCAGCCTTTTCACATCTCCCTTCAGGAAGATGAACTTCAGAACAAGAAGTCGAGTCCCAGGAGGAAAACAGAGCACAGGTTGCTCTTCCCACTTGTAAGGAGGAGTGGAATAAGTAAATGGAAAAATAAACAATTCACAATGTTTGTCAGTGTAAAAAAAAAAATAATCTAGTGTTATGCAAACTAGCCAAAGCTGTATGAAAAATCCATTAAATAAAATGTATAAACTTCATGCAAATAACATTAAGCAATCCATTCTTATTAACTTGTAGTTGTCACTACAATATATATTTTACTGTTCTGTGACTTGAATTATTTCTTTCTTGAAGCCAGACATAAATTTCTAGGCTATAAAATCTCTTCTGATTACTGTGAAAGGAATTTAACTCGCAAAAATAAATTAATGATATAATCCAGGTTTTTTTCCACCACTTCTTCATTTTTACTTAAAACCTGCATGGCGTTATGAAGGCTTTGTAGAGTATTTGGTGGAAGGGAATGGCAAGGCAACACCAGATGTAGTTGTATCTTTTGCTGAATGAAGCAATTATGTTAATTAATTAAAACTTCTGATTTTCCATGGTGTTAAATAGGTTGCTAAAATGCGATAGGGAGTTCAAGGAGTGAACACTGCTCTTGTTTAAACAAAATATTTAAAAAGGCTTTGTGAGGTAGTTCGATGTTTAATACATGACATGTAGTCTTAATAGAAAAGCTAAAGCTGTATGTAAATTATCAAACAAGCAAACAATCATCATCATCTGCTATCCAGTAACCTTCACCTGCAGGGTTGTGTTGGAGAGTACTGAGATGGGTACTTGTGAAGAAAATGGAATTACCGTTTGTGTCTGTGATTATTTCAGAGTAATCCTGGTTTAGTACAAAGTTGTAACTTTGCATTGCAGACTGATAGTTAGTAGAAGAATAGTTGGGACAGGACTTAGAAATAATCCCTGTTCTTAGCTGGTTGTGTTCTGTAAAGCTTTTCAGCATCCCTGCACCAAGGAAAGTGATTTCACTTAACTGCATTCACGCCCTTTTATTTAGTGCTGGCTGATGTACTGAGATCTTGTGAAGAGCTACGGGAAATGTAATACTTAAATGTTCTTGTTTTCTTACCAGCTGCATTGGTTATCTGAGTGTTAGAAGAGTGTTACCTCTTTCTTGCTGTATCTCAGTCTTGCTGGAAGAGCCTATTCTATCCAAGGAGTATGATGTTCCATTTACTCTCTTCCCTGCTCTTCATTATGAATGGGAAGAAATCTGTGTGATGATCTCTGATGCTGCTGCAAGAAACTTTTATGTCCTTCCACCTGGTCTAGTGGAAGGTGTCTCTGCCCGTGGCGGGGGGGTTGGGACTTAAGGTCTCTTCCAGCTCAAACCATGCTATGATTTGATGACGCTCCGAAGCTTCCAAAACCCCTCATTTGAATTCTTCTTTTCCTCCTTTGGAGAGACAAAAGCCAACACAATATTAAGAGATCTTTTTGCTGCATATCCCAAGATGTGTTGCTTTCCTGCTCTTCTAGCAGGAGAGCAATGCATGTGACATGTTACCCTCTTTGGTCCACGAGAATGAAAGGCATTGCATGATAGCATTTGTTTCATAGCCAGTTTAGCAGCTCTGGTTCTGCGGAAATAATTTGGATAGATTTAAAAATCATGACTGACTGTACAAAAAAAAAAAGAAAAAAGAAAAAAGAAGGAAGTGCTGGTTTTTGAATGATTTAATCACTTAAAAAACCTCCAAACAGACCTTTTCCCCACACTCCAAAAATAAACCCAAACTCTTTCAGAATCCTTCATGAAAGAGGAACCAGAGGGGTTTTGTTGCGGGGGGGCAAGCAGGGTGCTGGTGTATTGGCTTGCATGGTATCCTGATTCAAGGCATGGTGATTGAGTGAATGGTTGCCCGGGAGCTCTGGGACATTGGAACTGCTGAGATGCCTCAAACCACTCAGAATTTGTGTACTTGGAATCAGGAGCTCCCAGGGTCTCCCAGGCTTTCCATCAGCATGCCGGGCAGGTTGCCAAGTAGCCTGAAAATTTGGGAGGCGATGTGCCAAGCTCTTGGCTCCCTTTCAAATGGGCTGCTGAACAGCTGGGAATCTGGATGCTTGGGCTTCTCAACAGCCCACCACGTTAGTTGCTGAAGAGCCAGGCAGGGAAATAAGGCTGGAATTTGTGTCATAAACCTGTCTCCTTTCTATCAGACCTTGGTTGAAATTGAAACAAATCTGTCAGATACTTTAGTTTTGATGGGCTGTCCTCACGTGATGACTTTTTTATTGTGATGACATCCCGTCATGTCTCATAACACTTTATTTTATGTGTCAAAATATTGGTTTCACTGAAAATAACGTTTCAATTTAATTGCTTTAATGTCATTATTATACATATTTCTTCCAAGGATGCTCTGGATGGATTGGTATCTATTTTATAGTGTACATAATTACTGGATGGGTTTTGCATTGTGCTCTGTCATCTCTGTCTATAGTTTCCTCCTGTGAGAGTTCATATCTTAAAGTCTTGCTCATATAATGTATTTTTTTGATCAGTAGAAGTTTGTTACTCTATTTTTCTCATAAGAATAATTGGAAAAACTTGAGTGGCCAAATGCTGATACAAATGTATGTTGTTGAGAACATTACCTAGAGCAGGAAAAAAGGCGAGAAAACTTCTGATTTATACAAAACTCAAATCACAGGTTAACTTATGCGTTGCATAATTTAGTGCTAACACTTATCTCTCAAATTTATATTATTTAAATACTAATTTAAATTAAAACCTGCTTCAAAATGTAAAAAATGCTTTCAGTTTCAAAAAAGCTTTCCTTTCTTATCTTTACAGGCCTCGGAGTAGAGGAAAAACTGCAGTGGAGGATGAAGACAGTATGGATGGTTTGGAGGCAGCAGAAACAGAAAACACTGTGGAAACAGGTAATGAGAGTATAGTGTTGATGCTCTCTCTCAGAAATACATTTTAATTATGCAGGACTTCAGTAGACAACAGAATTTCCGAGAGTTTAGTAGTGTGAGATGTGCATTTGGGCAGATAGAAGAAAAACTCTGTATTTAAATCTATATTAAATAAAGCTATTTGAACATGCTGCTTTTAAATAGTCCAATGGGAATGCTTTCTTAGGCTTTGTAGAGCAGAAAAAGCAGCTCTTTTTCTGGTTCTGCAAGTCTGTATCTAACAGAAAAGAGTTCTGCAGCTGTAGCTGCTATTTTTAGAATACCTGCCAAAATACAGTATTACTGTTGACCTGTATCTTGGCTAACTACAGCAGATTATATACCAAAGGGATAATCGGGATAACCAAACGTTACTGCTTGCTACTGCTACTTAGGAAACAAGATAAATTTCTGTTCTTGTTCTTGTAAATATTTGTTGCTATAGTACCCAAATGCTTCAGTTACCAGAGGGGTCTCATTGTACTGGACTGAGTACTGTTGCAACAGTCTGTGATTTCGTTTCTGGCAGGTTAGGAGTCTAAAGAGACAAGCAGATGAGCTAGCACACAGGATAAAGGCCATGATGAAGAACTGTCATCTCTTTGCCAGGCACATGTCTGTAGCCATTTGCCTGTTTTTAACCAGGATGAATATGTGTAGAAGGATAAAACCTGCCAGGAAGCAAAACCAACAAACCATGGCCAGTTGGCGGAAGTTTGTTGGTTTGACAGAAATAAGCCTTAAAAGTGCATTGAGACATAAGGATTTATAAATTTAATTAGGTGGTCCTATATGTGTAATCAGCAAAGTGGAAGGAAGAGCAGAGACACTAACAGCAAAAGTTGGCTATCAGGGTGGCAGTTGCTTGGAGATGCTGGCTGAGTTGAGGGAGTTGAATTACTCTCATAGCCACTCAGTAAAGGAGGTAGAATTGTGAAGTTCTTAAAGACTAAGACAAGAATCTATGCTTAGTGTAGATTTATAGGGAGAACAAGTAGAGCCATTTGTTGGTTTTTTTTTTTTGCAGTGACACTGTACATACAGGAATATGGTTGCAGTGCTGAAAGCCATAAAAGAAGTTGAAATTCTCAAGCGGATTCAGGATGAGCTTTGACTCAATATGTTGGTCTCTTGCTTCTTGCTTGCTAGATGGTGAATGGTGCTGAGAAGGCTTTGTACTCAAGACAGCCCTTTGGGAAGTGTCATGAGTGTTTAGTCACAACTTGTGTTGAATTCAAGTGTTAATGGCTTGTAGAGGGAGTCTGTAGATTGGAGCTTAATGCAAGGATGTTTCATTGTTTTTATTCTGTCTGTTGTCTTTGTGCCCCTGGTAATAAGCTGCTGCTGGTAGTGAACTTGGATGGTCTTTTCCAGCTTCAACAAGTAGGTGATTACCAGTTACTAAAGTTGAAAGTGAAAAAGTTCTAACAGTTTTTTGTAGAAAATCAAGAGTAGGAGAAAGGAAGGCTGGTTCCAGTTGTGTCCTGTGTTCCATGTATTACTCTTCCTATCCAATGCGCTAGAAGCAGCCTTATGAAAATTAGTAAAGGGGACAGAAAGTGTGATTGTAAGCGGTAATCCTTGTACATTTTAAATATGGGGACTTTTTTTTTGTTTGGATTTTTTTTTGTTTTGTTTTTTTAAATCCAAACCAAAAAGAAATTTAAGCTTAAAAACTGCTGGTACACCCCTGTGTAGGCAGTCTAGTGGCAGCAGCGTTTTCTTTGGCTTTACATGTCATTATTAACAGAGTTCCTCAACAGAGGTCTGAAAGCAGTTTTTACTTTGGAGGAGAGAGGGACACGTATTTATTTTAAGGCTCCAAGAGTGCATATAGATACGTCTCTCCATTATTCCTCATCAGAATCATCCTGGCTGTCAGACAGGGCTGATACTCATTTCTAAAGGTACAGGCAGCAGAGGAGCACTGTGCTAGAAATCCTCCCAGACAAAGACTCCGCTGCTGGAAATGGTGCACTTCAGTGGGAACCCAAGGTAGTTCTGCAAAGTGTGCTCTTTAAGTGAAAAAAAGCTTGGTAAAAATACATAGGTCTGAAATCCCATTTTTACAGGGGGACTCAGTGTAGACTTGAAGAGCAGTATCGTGGTGAGACATTTGAATAGAGACAGAATTGCAACTATGTTATTTTAAAAGTTGAATACCATATGTCTTGATAAAGGTTTAATCATATTAATTGAAAACGCTGCTGCCTCTAAAACTTACTTTAAGCACTTACCTGTGTTAACGATGAAGTGTGGGAGAAGGAGCAATCCCAATTTGTTGCTCCATGTAAAGCTGTGTTAATCAAATTGAAGTGTATTTCTGTTCTAGTTTATGTATTTCTACTTTGACTGAAATGGTCTTCTGTTTTCTTGCAATCAGTAGACTTGCCAACAACTTGCTGTAGTAGTTGGCAAACTAGAACGCATATAGTAGTATTACAAAACTTGAAATGAGATCATCCGAACATCTTGACGTGCAACTTCTGACACGCTTTGAGTCTCCATATTTCTAGCTTCTTTTCCGTTGTTTGTCTCCTGTTGGAATAACCAGGGATTCTTTTACTTTCTGAGGTTTTCATTTCTTGTTTGTTTGGGTTTGGGAGGTCATTTCTATTTTGTTTTATTTAAGGAGTCCAGCATTACTGGTGCCTTCTTGTGAATAAATTTTCATACAGTAAGAGAAGTCCATGTTACCAATGTTGTATTCGGTATAATGAGCTCAACTTGTAGGGAAGGGAGCAATGCAGGAGGGGTGAGAACTTTCCTCACAGGGAAAGAAAAAGAGATACCCCATGTAATTCAGCTACAATAAAGAGACGTTTTCTAGCTGTCAAATCTTTTCTTGGGGGGGGAGCAAAAGGAGCTGTAAGAACTAAACATTATACATTATTTCCATTTGTAATGTTGACACAAATGCTTATTCAAAAAAAGAAAAAAAGACAGAAATTCTTCCTGAAGTAGCTCTTTTATAATGCCAAGGCATGGCTGTTTTAATTGCAGTTTGGGAAACAAGTTACTACCCTTAACAAAATTCTGTAATCTCTTATGTGAAAAGAGGCAGAATTGGAAGCAGAGCAGGGTAAGCTGTGTACTGCTCTGATCATTTCAGTATGGGTTATTATCCCCGCCAACTACAGTGATTTCTGAGCCCTGCCCGTTTTCTGCCAAGTGCTGTGTTCACTTTGGGATAAATGAACGTAGAATTCTTAAGGATGGAAAGAGAGGGGGGATTTGGAATTGGAAAAAGGAAATTCTGGAATTTGGAAAAAAGATCTCTTTGGAGCTAAGTCAACATTTTCTTAAAAAAGTGGTGCTGGCAAGTGCTTCTACTGAATCAATAGACTTCTAGCTTCTTGTAAACCTCAGGACAGATTCCTTTCCTTTACCCACCAAGCCCTGTTTCTCTTGCTGATTTCTCAACTCCTCCCTTAGTGGCTGTTTTGCTTCTGAGCTTCATATTTGTCTTTCCAGCTGTATGTTCCTTCATTTTAATTCACTGTGGTTCTCACAGTGATGTTGCACTGGTAATTTCCCTATCCAACCAGTGTTGAGCTTACCCATCCCTCCCATCATTTGAGCACCTGCAGCATCATAGCATGGTTAAGGTTGGCTGGACCTCTGGAGATTGTCTGGTCCAGTCCTCTGCTCAAGCAAGGCCACCCAGAGATGGTTGTCCGGGAGCATGTTCAGACAGCTTTTGAGTAACTCCAAGGATGGAGACTGCACAACCTGCCTGGGCAACCAGTGCCAACTCTCTTGTCACCCTCACAGCAAAAAAGTGTTTCTTGATGTTCAGAGGGGAACCTCCCGTGTTTGTGCCCATTGTGTCCTCTACAGATGGCTGGTCCAGCCATCAGCATCTTCCACCTTTCTAGCTATCTGTAAAATACGTGGTGTTGTAGAATACTGTGTTCTCCTGTAGGTCCTCTTGTGTTGCTCCTCTCTGTAATTTTTTTCTTCTGAGGAATGAATCTCTTTAATGGCCAAAACCCACAGAAGTCTGAGAAGCATGTGCGTTTGTGCACACACGTACATGCCAATATGAATCTGTTAATCTAAAGGAACGAAATATGACAAATACGTCCTGCTAAGCTTTCCTTATGTTTGGTGTCTGTTAATGAAGCCAAGTCTGTTAATGAAGACTTGGCCTCTGGTTCTTTTCCCCATCTTCTGTTAGTTTCTGCAAGTTTTTATACTTTGTATAATCTTGGTTCTACATTTAACTTGACTGAAAGTGAATTCTGTGTGTTAGTTCTTTGATTATGCCTTCTTTTTTTTTTGCTTTTCTTTTAAGAACATTTGTGAAATACCCAACTAATTCTAGAGTCTTTAATTCTTCCTGTCTTTGTGTCACATAAAAATGTTGAGATTCACACTCTGATCTGGGAGAGCTGCAGGAAGTTTAATTTCTGAGTCTTGTGGAAAACTCATAGTAAATCCATTAAGTATTCTGCTTACTATCTATACTATGTCAACTAATTCTTAAATTAATAGTTAATAATGGATCTTTATTTCCCCATGGTGTTTGGAGGCTTCAGAATTGATAATATATAAAAGAGCCTGTATGATCCTATCAACTGATACTGTGTTGTTGTCGTTAGTAAGGTTATTATCGGACCCAGTGATTTTGCCTGGCCAGGTGATTTCTTGTTGGACTTCACATTAATTTCCTCCAAGATAAACCATGATAGGTGAAATGCGTTGTTATTACTAGGCAAATACATTGAAATAGTAGCATGTGTGATGTACGCTCTTTTCTTCACTGGGAAGAGTGCTGGTTTGTGTATGTTTTAGTTCTGTGGACCTTAGTTTTTAGTCAGGCTGTGTTGAGGCCAACTCTCCAGTCTGGTAGAAGAAATATTAGAGGAATTCAAACCTCAGTCCTACCTAATTCAAATCATAGAATAAACCATGCTGGTGTTGGCGTCCCACAGCATCTGCCCTGCTAACCCTTTTCTAGGTCAGGTACAAAAGGGAGGAAAGTAGCGGGTAAAGTAAACTTTCCTAGGGTAATAAAGAGATGCCCACCTGCGAGGCACTGAAGACGCGACTGTAGCAAGTGAAATGACTCCTGAATTCAGTAGTAGTTCATGTAAAAGAACATACAGGGAAAAATCCAACAAAAATCATTCTCAAATAGCTGTTGCTACCGCAGCAACTGGTACTTTAGTTCTGAGAATTGCAGTAGCTTTTATAAGTCCAAGAAGGAAATCAAGTTCTAAGAATTACTGACAAAGGGATTAGGGGAAAAAAAGCATCAGTGTGGTTTTTTTACTGCTGCTTTATAAACCCTTGGCATAGCTGCATGTTAAACGCTGTGTGCAGTTCTGCTTCCTCTTCTCCAAAAGGACGAGCTGTAATTGGGGAAGTACAGGAACGGCCAACGAGTACGACAGGAGTAAATGATAGCTTCTGTGCAGGGATCAGTTAAGGTAAAACATTTCAACCTGAAATGATACAACTGAGGAGGAACTTAGTAGAGTCCCACAAAATGGTGAGTGGTATGGAGAAACTGAACAAGGAATGATGATTTATTTTGATTTGCATCACAAAAATCGGGGGACATCAGGTCATGTTCAGAGCAAAAAGGCAGTTGTGTTTGCACTTGGTATCTGCTTCAATTGTAGAATTCATTGCTGCTGAGTGCTTTGGGCATGAAAAATTTTACATGCCCAGAAGACCTGAACAAATTCATGGAAGAATCATCAGAGAAGTGCTGTTGAATACCACCACCAGCTCAGGAAGTTTCTCGGTCGCAAATCAGTGGGAGCTGGTTATCCATAATTCAGTGTTCTGTGTTTAGAAAGACTGAAATTACAGTTTAAATGGTCCTACACTGAAAACCTGATTTTTATTTTATAACCTGTACAAAACTTGAACAAAGCCATTTTCTGTGTAAAATGTGTGTAACAAATAGAGGTTGTGTTGGAATGAAAAGTATCCAAGTACACACTGAGATATACAAAAAAGAATAACTGCAGGCTTTCTTCCCATCTCCATATAACAACTGTCGCAGTGAGTAAATCGCTGCCATGTCCTTCAGAGAAATAAAAAATAGCTAAGTGGTGGTTTTAAAAGAAAATACATGCGCAGCACTTGCAAAAAATGTCAACAAAACACTTCTGATGCGGTTGTACGTTTTGTTATGTGGTGAATAAAATTGTACAGTGTTGACTTAAGGTGAAGAAACTGTGCCTCTGCCTATAGAGAAGTGGTTCTTGCATGGGGTTACTACCATCTTCTATGGTTGTGTGTTTAGGCAAGAGTATGTGCCTACAGACTCAGTGCAGCAAAAGTGATGGCAGCAGCTATTTGCAGCCATCATGCTCCGCGTGATTTCTGTTTCAGTGTACCTTGGGTCCGCTCGGGGCTGTCTGAAAGGGTTGCAGGTGATCCCTGTGGGACTGGTTAGCCACAGTGTGTCCATTCTAAAACCTGCGCTTGTGAAGTGTGCCAGTGAGTTGCTCAGAGGCTGGAGAGGTGATGTTTCAATGAAATTGTGTCTGGAACAGTAACAGAATTACAAGCTCTTGAGTAGTGGAAACTTGGTCCTAAACTGGCGCAGTGAGTGAAGCTTGGTAATTGTAGTACTGGATAGGCATTTAAATTAATAACTTACATTCTTTTGTTAAAATTTCTTTTTGCATTGTTGCGACACTGACGTGGTTTCTTAATCTGTCTAAACTACTAGAAGTAGAGCATTTTGGTGTTGCTTGTACTTCTGTAGACCCCTATGGGGCTGTGTGAAACCCCTTGTCCCACTGTCATTTCTAACACAGCACTATCCCTTCCTTGTGCAGAAATAACAATTGCATCTGCTGGTGAAAACTCTGTCAATCCCTCTTGCAGAACACTTCAGTAAGCAACAGTTGAGATCCCTGGAATGTCCCTGCTGTGTTTGGTGATACTGGTATTTTCCAGCCTGTGATACCTTCTGTTCCTGTTGAAAGTTTTGGAAGGTCATAACATTTCTTTTGTTGTCTGCCAAATTAGCAGTAGGTCTGGCAGCAGAGTCCCAACCAGTAAACTGGTTAAATAGTCACCTTGTTGCATTTAAGCAGCAGTAGAATATTTTGTTTACAGCAGCTGTTTTGATTTTTGTTTTCAGTGTCACTATGTACTGAACATGATCTCATAAGATTTTAAAAGAGATTTTCTTTCTATTATGACAGAACCTTTGGAGTATTTTCAGTTTTTGACTTGGAAAGTAGTTTCTAACTTTAAAAAAACCCAACAACTTTTGGATATGCTGGTGTCGTCTTTGCCTGATTGCCATAGCAAAGCCCACACATGTATCTTCTTATCTTGCTGTAGGTTTTGTAGATCTTGCCAATCCCAGTGACTTCTCTGCATAGCTCTCCCCATCTATGGTAGGCGAGTTGGTTTTTTTTTCCCTACTATTTTGTATCTGCATCCTTGGAGATGCTCAAAACCACTCGGCCATAGTCTTGGGCAACTGGCTCTGGATGGTCTGGCTTGAGTGAGGGGCTGGACAAAGTGACCTCTGGGCTGCCTTCCACCCTCAATTGTGCTGTAATCCTGTGGATGTTATCATAGAATCATAGCATGGTTTGAGTTGGAAGGGACCTTAAAGCTCACCCAGTTCCAACCCCCTGCCATGGGCAGGGATACCTTCTGCTAGATCAGGTTGGTCGAAGGCCCACCCATCCTGGCCTTGAACACTGCCACAGTTTCTCTGGGCAGCCTGTGCCAGGGCCTCACCACTCTCATAGGGAAGAATTCTAAAAAATATTACTGAAGTTATAAAGCTTATGGAAGTCTCAACCCTTCTGATGGCCCATGTGGATAGGAGCTTAACTCCTTACACTCTCAGGGATTTCCTATAACTTTAATAAGAAGACCTTTCTGTCCTCACCAGTCAGGTGAGGAAGAACTATTGATATAAAGTATTTAAATATTTTTCTTTAAAAGCTATGTTTCCTAGTATTTTTCTAATGCTTTAGTAAAGGATAGTGACATAAAAAAAAGAACTTGGAGACACTTGGAATTGTGCACATATCTTCTTTTTTTTTTTTTAATTCTCAGTTTCCCCCCTCCCTCACCAATTTACTATACATGGGGAAGATCTTCACTGTGACAGAAACAGTCATGAAAACAGGATGCAAAATAAAGCCTTATATATGAATTTGCAAATGAGCTTCACATTTATTAATCATTCATGGTTCCTTCACTCCCAGAAGCTTCAGAGTAGGATGCCATAACCAAGTCTGATGAATGTTCATTAAATTCAGTGAAAAGCAGTTAGTGTGTTGTGCCAGATGCCTCCAGGAACGTCTCTGAGGCAGTGATGAGGGTATCTGCTGTCCCTCTGCCATGCCAGTGCCGGCCTCCCATCTCCTAGGAGTCTGGCTCATGAAATGCATTACTTCTGTTCTTCCTTAATCTTGTGTTGGAAAACTTTCACCAAGTTGTGTGTGCGATACTTCAGCTAACATAAATGCTATTTTCATTCTGTTTGGTGAGCACTGTGTTTTCAGTCTTCCAACGGCATATTGAGACAGTTTGGTTTATTGCGGAGACAGGAGTTGAGATGTTGTTTGTCTCATTTAGTATAATTTGGGTCTCTTCTTTTCTAGAGAAGCAAACAGCAGGGGAAAAAGCACCATAAGGATATAAGCTCGTGTAGTCATAATGTGTAGTGGTAAACAATCTGCGTCTTCTCACGTAGTCCAGAGTTCTTGAGAATGAGCAATTGTCCATGAACTTTGCTTTCCAGTGTAATGGGTGCCCATTAATGTATAATGAGATGAAAGCTGGCAAAGAGTAAATGGCTTTTCCTTATTTAACAAGTTTCTGCAGATACACAGTAATGCAGAGCTCCTTTTTCAAAGTTTAACTAGGTAAAATAAAGTCGCTGAGATGGTTCAGAACAAGGACACAGTTTCTGGTGGTCTTCCTTGGGCACTTGGTATGGTGTTATCGTGGGCTGTGGTATGGGTTTTGGTGTTAGTGATTTGAGGTCTGCCTGTCTTATAGGTAGTTATGTTTTGCACTCTTCTTTGAGGTTGTGTGTAGAAATCTGGGGGTTACTTGCATAAAATTATCCTTCAAATCCAACATGCTTTGGAAATGCACTACAGACCATTATGAATGGCTCCGCTGGATGCTGCCTGTGTTGGGAATCCTCATCCAGGAGTGATTGCTGAGATTGTTTATTCAGATGTGCCAAAAACTAAGGGTGTGGGGTTTTGATTTATTTTGGTTTGTTTTCTGTACAGAGCCATTTACTATTACAAGGGATGCATTTCCCAACAGGATATTTATTTGGCATCAAGTGATTGTCCAGCCTTTTTTTTTTTTTTTAGGATAGGTTGGTGTAATGGGTTTAACACGAGCCGTGTGGTTGTCAGATGTTTCTGGATGTTTCAGATGTTCAACAGCATTTCAGGTGTATGTTACTGAATAGCTTAACTGAAGTTAGGGAAGCAGTTCCAGTTTACACCAGCTCAAATAAATATTTGGCACACCCAGTCATGAACAGGGAATTTCTTCTTTAAGTTTGTTGTTTCTCTTTAGTATATTTCAGGTGCCTTCATTGAGGATTTTAAATAATACGTCATTGCCTTCCTAAATGAGGTCACTCTGGGTTAAGGAATAATTTCACTTCAATCTCTGTACATCAAACAAGAAAGATTTCCTCTTCTCCATGTGCTGTTGCGGGCGTGTAATTTCAGTGTTACAGACCAAGCTGTGCAGTTCTGTGTTCTGAGAGTTTTCTTCTCTTTTATTGATCATGTAAATAAGATTAAAGCTTATAGCAGGTTTTTGCGCACTCCTACCCATGTCACAGATTCTTCTAACCATCCATTTCTCCACTTGAATAATTTATCCTTTGCAATATTTGATGGTATTTTGACATGTTGTGTATTATTTTTTTTAAAAAGTGACTGTAACTTCTGTTTAAATCTTCTAAATAGTGTGTTGCTTTACTCTAACCAGACTTCTTTGTAAGGGCTGTATGGACTGGCCTCTCAGCTCAAACCTGTACTCACTGAAGTTTTACATGGCAAGTGACCCAGGCACAGGTCCTTGGTCTGGCTCTGCTGTGGAATAGATCATGGAATCATAGAATCAACCAGGCTGGAAAATACCTTTAAGATCATCAAGTCCAGCTGTTGTCCCCCAGAGCACCAAGTCCACCACTAAACCGTGTCACTAGGGGCCTCATGTACACAGGTTTTGGACATTTCTAGGGACAGTGATTCCACCAGTTCCCTGGGAAGCTTGTTCTAGTACCCAACATTTTGGTGAAGAGATTTTTCCTAATATCCATGCTAAACCTCCCCTGGTGCAGCTTGAGGCCATTTCCTCTTGTCCTATCACTTGTTACTTGGGAGAAGAGGTCAGCCACCTCCTCACTCCATCCTCCTTTCAGATAGTTGTAGAGTGATAAGATCCCCCTCAAGCCTTCTTTTCATCAGACTAAAGAGCCCCCACTTCCCTCAGCTGTTCCTCATAAGACTTATGACCCTTTACCAGGTTCATTGCCCTCCCAGCTGGCCCAGCCATTGAGTTGCTGGAGCTGATCCACTCCAGCACCTCAATGTTTTCTTTGCAGTGAGTGGCCTAGAACTGAACACAGTATTTGAGGTGCAGCCTCATCAGTGCCGAGTACAGGGGGACAATCACTTCCCAGGTCCTGCTGGCTATGCTATTGCTGATACAGGTCAGGATGCTGTTGGCCATGTTGGCTATCTAGGCACAAGCTGGATCATGAGGCAGCCACAGACACTGACAGGAGGAGACAGTAGTGTCTTAAGTTGGGCATGCTGAAGAATATCTGCCAGAGTCTGATGATTTTTATGTTATTTAGGTTTCAAAATCAAAATATGGAGAAGTGTGGAAATACCAGATTTTATTGCTCTACAGCCTTGACTCTTGTTCCTGTGTGTTCT
This sequence comes from Psittacus erithacus, assembly GCA_009867235.2. Taxonomy (NCBI): domain Eukaryota; kingdom Metazoa; phylum Chordata; class Aves; order Psittaciformes; family Psittacidae; genus Psittacus; species Psittacus erithacus. The sequence continues at coordinate 58,768 of WYDI02067321.1, forward strand.
GAGGCACTTGGAGTGGCACATTACCCGGTTCTGGCAAATCCCTGACTCGCTCTGTGCAAGGGAGGAAACCAAACGGGAATAGGATTTAAGCTATGCAGACAGCAGCACAGTGTTTCATGTTTCTGAGCAGAAATAAACCTTGGCAGATAGTATCATTATCAGCTGTAGATGTATATATTTACGTCTAAAAGCTAATTAAATTAAAAGGATGCTGCAAAAATTGCGTATATTCCTGCAGTTCATAATGGAGTTTAAGATGGCATAAACCATGGCCTTCCTTCATTCACCTCTTCAATCCTGTGCCAGCACAGAGTTAGTATAATCAGGAATGAACTAGTGCAGGGAATTCATCAAAGTTAAAGCTAATCTGGGAGTTAAAAAATGTTCGTTATACCCCAGATGAGTGTGCTTCAGCCTGATGTTTGTTCAGGGATGACAGAGCATGTGCACAAGAGGAGATGAGGGGAGAATGAGAATGTCTAGAACTGCGGCCTTGTATGAAAAGGTTGTCACTGGACAATGCTTCTCTGGCCCCACTCCTCATTACTTACTGAACATTTTTAGTTCACAATGGTAGGCTGTGTTACGGAACTTTATAAGCATATAAAACTTTATAGGTTTATAAGCATTCAGTTTCAAGTTTTAGCCAGATGTAAAGAATAGTATTTTCCTCCTCCTTCAGTTTTGTTGTGTCTGAGAACATAGTTACATTGCTTGATAAGTAAAAAGCATCTTTGCAGCACAAGAGAAAGCTCACAGATGTTTTTATAGCATAAATAAATTAATAAATGTTATTCTTATTTGTTAAACAGAAGTCAAAGAGCAGTCTGCAGAAGAGGACCCCCAAACGGAAGTGGACAGCACCAAGCAGCTAACACCAGTCCTTCAGCACTCAGTGTCTGAGGAGTCTACATGCTCCACTGCCTCTGTGGGTGTGGAAGCTAAACCCAGGTTGGTGAGCGAGGAGGCGGGTGCTGAATCAGGGGAAGGGCTAGGAGCCAGATAATGGGGAGCAGAGTGCTCAGGGCACAGGCATGGGACACACTGCTGGTGCTTTGGAGTGCTGGCAGCAGCCCCTGCACTTGAGACTGATGGCTTCATTGGCATATAGGGGAGAGCAAGGTGGAAAAGCATGTTCATTGAGTCTTGTCTGCAGACTATGCTGGTAAGCCCTTGAATTACAGCATATTAACTGTTTCAGTTAAAACACGCAAGTGATAGGCGATAAAATGTGATTACTGAAGCTTTCCTACTCAGAAAATGATGTACTAGCAAGTCCATATAAAGTTATTTCTGAAGTTTCAGCTTGTATGGCTGCGTTTTCAGGAACAAAGTAGAACAAATCTCTTGTCATTTCTACTGTGTTCTTCCCTATTTCAGAATTTGCAATACAGAAAATGTTTGTAATCTGAAGAACTTTTTATGAGAATAAATTGCCCCCAAAGCCAGTGAAAGTGTTAATTACATTATTTGAGGGAAACCAGAACATACTGTCTGTGATCTGTTTTGAAAGTGGCACAGAATCCTAGTGAGCTGCTCTGTTGAAGCCCTGATAACAGCTTTTAATCCAGCAGTGGGTCTCTACTGCTGCAGAGATTGCTGTTACCAGTTACCAGATGGTTAAAGGTGTAATTATATTTTGACAGAGTTGGAGAGAATTGTCATCATATTCTTTTAATCCAACACAGAACATATTTTCCATGTACAAAAAATGACTTCCATCTACTTGCCACGTGTATCATTTTCATGCTTTATGTGCTCACAGACTTCTTAGGTTCCAAGAGATACTTCACTTCTTACAGAGAATTTCAGTTAAATAGATGTTGTGTGTATACCTGAATGAAATACACAAAAATTTCTGTTCCTAATGGAGTTTTCCAAAGCTGGTATTAAATTGCAGTAAATACGTAGAGCGCCTTGAGCTGAACAGCTGGTTTTGTTATTTATTTGACCCTGTTTAGGATGATTTGCAAAAGTCTGAGTGCTGTTTCATCTGCTGCCTGTTCTTCTCAAGGTTTCTTTCTTGCTGTTGTCATGAATATTTGATTACAGCACTCTCTTTCACCATAAACTTGTTTCTTAAAAGCTGGACAGCAGTCTCCTGAAAAAACTTTTTCTTGGTTTTGAACAGCCCTTATTTGCCCTCAACTTACTTTTACTTCCAACTGGAAGTGTTGAATTGAATTAGTCAAGAAGGAAAGGCCAATAAGGCGCATTGTTTTGGCTGATCAAAGCATTAAAAAGCTAAGTACTATTAATTTTTAATTTAAATAACAGTGATCAGACTCTGTGTCTCACATTTTGGAAAGAAATGTATTAGAGATCTAAGGTTCCTCTAATGCCAGGTAATTTGTGTTCCAGACTTAGATGCAGGATTGGTGTTCATTGTAGAAGTCATTGATGTCCTCATTACGAAGATAGATGTCAAGGTTTTTTTGGCACTGTGTCTTGAAACCTTGCAGAAGAAAGCCTCTTGGATCTGTGATTTCATGATCAGTCATCTGTGTCATTGTGGTGTGCTGACACTGTCACTGTGTCGTGCAGGGGTAGGAGGACTGGCTTCTGTGTGGCATCACTGTTCTCTTAGGAGAAAATACAACGTGTGAAATAATGCAAACTGATGACGTTTGGTTTTGCAGCGGTGGGAGGAAATGTATCAAGATTTATGATGAAGTGTGACTGCATAGAGACTTTAAACCTGTAACTCGTGGAAGTAGTTTTGAAGCTGATTTCCAAATAACTCATACTCATCAGCTTCATCTCTTTTAGTAAACTTTTACATTCCTATGTTATAGTGTAACTAACTTAATCCAGTGGAAGTATTTATATATTTAGAAATAACTTCAGGTGTATGAGACATGGGAGAATTACGGAAGTACATTATAACAGGCAGTGCAAAAATTGCCTAGAGCACAAAAAAGAACCAAAGCCTCTACCAGAAGTAGATGCAGGTGTAGGTGGAGCTACTTTTGCATCACTTTTTCAGTTGTGTGTAAAAGAATTGGGTTTCTGTCTTCGGTAGTGAAGATAAAGGAGTCAGAGAACCACAGGACACAGGGCGTAAGATGAAGAATTTTACATTAAATCATTAATTTGCTACTGAAGAATAGTTATTTTTAACATAATAGGAAATATCAGAACTAGGATGGGGATTTCGTAGAATCCATAGAATGGAAGAGACATTAACGACACCTTCCACTAGATCAGGTTGCTCAAAGCCCCGTCCAGCCTGGCCTTGAACACTAATCTCAATCTACCCTCTTTCAGTTTAAACCACTCCCACTTGTCCTGTCCCTACCTGCCCTTCTCAAAAGTCCCTCTCCAGATTTCTTGTCAGCCCCTTTAGGCACTGGAAGCTGCTCTAAGGCCTCCTTGGAGCCTTCTCTTCTCCAGGCTGAACAAGCGCAGCTTTCTCAGCCTGTCTCCATAGGAGAGGTGCTCCAGCCCTCTGATCACCTTCATGGTCTTCTCTGGACTCACTCCAGCAGGTCCATGTCCCTCTTGTGTTGGGGACCGCAGAGCTGAATGCAGGACTGCAGGGGTGGGTCTCATTAGAGTGGAGTGGTGAATCCCCTCCCTTGACCTGCTGGTCACACTCCTTTTGATGCAGCCCAGGATACAGTTGGCTTTCTGAGCTGCGAGTGTGCATTGCTAGGTCATGTTGAACTTCTCATCAACCAACACCCCCAAGTCCTTCTCCTCAGGGTTGTTCTTAATCCAGTCTCCACCCAGCGTTTATTTATGTTTGAGATTATCCTGACCCATGTGTAGGACCTTGCACTTGGCCTTGTTGAACTTCTTGAGATTTTATGACCTCAGTCATAGAACTGAGAGATTAGCCAAAGCTTGGCTTATGTGATACTTTTCTCTGGATCCCTCCTGAGACTGAGGCTAAACAAGAATACTTAAGAGAAAGGTGAGAGAGGAGATGGTCAATATTGGATTCTTTCTGAGCGGGGAGATGGGGGAGTCCAAGAAAACTATTGACTACAAATAAGGTTGAGGCAAGGAATGTAACAATGGGTTTAGGATTAGTGCTCAGAAACCGCTGTGCTAAAAAACAGAATAAACTATCTAAGCCATACTGGGGTAGGGAGACTGAAAGGGATGAGGCGTGTGTGTATGCGCCGAAGGAATGAGTGAATTATTGGCCGCATGTGGGGAGGTGCAATAACATCAAGCAAAGATAAACTACCAAGCCTGGCAGTGGTAAAAGTAATGCTGCCAGCTCTTATATATCATGAGCGTCATGGGTTTTGGAGCCTTTTCCTTTGGTTGTTCCCTTTTTCTTTTTATAAGCCTTGTGAGAAGCTTCTGTCAGCCCAGGACTTATGGCTGAGTGGAATCCAGCTTCTTCGAAAGGAATCTGCTCCCTTGGTTCGTGCTGCCTGCAGAGAGCAGGGGAAGTGCAGCCCATGAGGCAGGCAAGCAGCCAGAAACCGGCTGCGCCTTACAGCAGAGCCCACTTCTACCTTCCTCCTCTGCTTCCCACATTGTCAACTCCAAGCATTAAGAGCTAACACGAATGGCCCAGAAACACAATTTCATAGAACAAAACACCTTTTGATACATTTTACTTTCTATTTACACAGACTATAAATTGCATTAATTGCACATTTTCAGTTCCTTTGCCATAATCATGAAGACAGAACATTCTTAAAATAAGTAGAAGCTGAGATTTTCACACAGCTTTTTTGATTTTGGTACTTTGGTCTGCTAAATATCTGTTCTTGTGAGACTGTTGCTAAAACTACTACAGAAAAACCCTGGCAACACACCTTTCTTCTTTCCTGCTTCACTTGTAATTGGACAAAGCATGCAATTTTCATTCCAGACCAATTGCACTATTCCCCCTTATTTTGTTGTTCCTGCTGCTAAGACCAAATTTGGAGTCTGGAGAATGGGGGGTGGGAGTGCTATAGACTGTTGAAAAGAAGTGGCTGGTGAGCATCTGTTGATGGTGTGAACAAAGAAAATGGTGAAAAAGTAGCAGTGAACTTCTTTATATTTTTTTACTTTAATCGTCACAGAAAGCACATTACAAAACTTGCAACACACAAAAGCAATACTCAGTGGAAAAAAAAATTGTGAAGTGGCAGAGAGATAAGATAATCTGGACAGAGTTAACACTGCAGTGATGGAAGGAGAAGGAGGGAGGAGTTAGATAAAACATTTAATATTATAATACGTTAAAAACCTGTTACAGTTAAAAATTCAAGATAATATTTTAGGAGATACCAGTATTAAGATTAATTCTGAGGCTGATTATTTCTTTCATGCACATGTATTACAAAGCAGTTTGTAGTTTACATGAATATTTTTCTACAAGAATTCTTTCTGCAGAGAATGAACCTTATGCACGAAACAGGGCACTTGTGAAATCATTGCAGAGTTTTGCTTTACACTTTCAGATCTAGATCCATGTAAGCATTTACAGAGTTTCCTCTGAAATCAGCAGTTGACTTCCATGTCTGCAAAGTGGAGATGGCATTCCTTTGTGTTAGAAAAATTATAATAGTGAATTAATATTTCAGCACTACATCAATGACCAGCCTAGGCCAGAGTGAAATTACTGATTTGGCTTTCAGGGCACAATGTATATGTTGCCAGTAGGTAAAGACTTAAGACCACACTGAAAAAAGAGTTAAGTCTTTACTGATCGTCTGTCCTGTCTGTTCATGCATCCACTAGGGAAATTGCCTCAAGACGAGTTTATGATGAATCACTGTTAAAGCAATCCTACCTCAGATACTTCGGGCAGGAAGTCATCTAGCTCACCTCTTTTCCAAGGCCTTTATCTACAGCAACCATTCCTGACAGAAGTTTACATAAACTGCTCTTAAGTCTTCCAATAATAAAACCTCCAGACCTTCCCTAAACAGTCCCTTCCAGTCTCTTTTTTGTTTTAACTGTTGGAAGCGCTTTGTTCGCATCAAACCCTCACTCTCCTTGTTCTGGGTTTACCCCATTACAGCTTGTACCATCTGCCAAGGATAGATTTGTGCAAAAGCCTGTTGTTTTATTTCCCCAGCATGCTTTTACTCGTAACAGAAACCCCAAATTTGTTCATACTTTCTTTGTAGATGATGTTTTCTTGAGTTCTGATTCTTCTTGCTGTTTTGAGTTTTCTCCAGATGGTCTGCATCTCTCTTGAAGTACAGAAGGCGTATAGCATAAATGGGGCCAAAGGAAAGTTTCACAGTCAGCCTTGATCCTTTTTCATAGGATGAACAATTGACATTGTGACTGCAATGCATTTAATGCTGTCACATTGAACTTCTGCCTTGTGGGACTTGACACCCCTGATCAGTGACATTCCTGACTGGACCTTCAGCTTGCACGGACCTTTGCTCCTTGAATTAATTTGTTACAGAAGGTGGTCCAACCACAGAAACTATTCTTAGCAATGTCTCCTGTGCTGTTTGAGCATGTCCCTAGGTTTCTGAAGTCTCACTCTGACTTTCTCAGATATTTTTAGGTAGTTTTTTGTCTCTCTCCCATCCTACTAAGGCTGTTTGTCTCCTCCTGGGTCTGTCCTCCTGCTGGCGTACAACAAGAATAGCGCTGGCAGGTCAGGTCTGTTGACTGGACAGCTTTTCTTTCTTCTGAGAGATGGCAGACAGAAGGAAGCATTCCTTGAGCAAAATTTCAAGGCTTGCAGTCTTATCAGAGCATGCTGAAGGACTGATAGCAGTACTAGTTACGCAGTGTCCCACAGAGACCAAGCTCACAAGTGGATGGGGTGCCTACTTTGTCAGAGGTTTGCAGTTACATATTCATCACAGGCAATTGTCAGAGTCTTGGATCTTAAGTTTTTCCCAGTGTTGAGTGATGATGGTGTCTTCTCTCATTTTTTCCCAAATATCACCTTTTCCTTTTTCTTCTTGTCTCCAGCTTTCTTTGCCAGACTCTTAGAATTTTTCACGTTGTTGACTCCTCATCATATTCCCATTCTCTTTACTTTTGTAATCCTAGTTCCCCACTAATCAGTTCTAATCACTGTTTCAGTGTCTGCTCAGCTGTTGATTCTTCATGTTTGGCTTTTCACCTGGTCTGCATTTTCCTTCCCTCCATGTCCGGTGGCTCCTAGGCAGGTGTTTGTGACATGGTATTTCTTCTTGCCCCTTTCTCCATTTTCTTGCTCATTTTCCTTGTCAGCTGTGGCTGTGTTCTCTTCCTGCTTCCTTTGGCTCTCTATGTGATCTGTATTATTCCCCACAGTCAGTTGTCCTGTTTCTCCATCACTTTACATTTCCCTCACACAGGAAGCCCACTATATGGCCCTGCTTGTTCATTCATCATTCCTTCTTTCGCTTCCATTTCACAGCTCTTGGAAAGTACAGGGAATTTAAATGGCAAAATCTGGACTTGCAGCATCCCAAAGTTGTAGTTGTGGAGATGATCCCTGTGAATGTGTCTAACCTTTGGATTAGATGTTCGTTCATGGGGTAAGGATGGTGCATATGGAGTCTGCTTGCACATAGGGACTGAGAATGGAGCGTGCTTAGTGAAGAGAGAATTTTTGAGCTTGTGGCTTCGATGTGCTAAAGCTTTGCTCGAGCACATGTGGTCTACTTGGTGAGGTTAGAAACTTTTAGAGAAGTTAGTGTGGACTGATTTCCATAGGGTTACAGAAAGTGTATCTGAACTTCAGAAATGAATGTAATAAAACTTTAACAGTTTCACAGAGCAGCAGAAAGGTTGATCAGAGATCTGCAGTAACTTCCGGTTAAGTAATCTACAACCCCTGAGTCTGTAAAAGAGATTGGAGGAAGAAGATAAGAAGCTTTAACATCATAGGTGGCATGGGGAGGGTATCCTGACTGTGAAGTTTCTTTTAATGCAGGAAGCTGAAAGTCATCAAATGAAACTTTTAAGGGTTAGATGCAAAATAAAAGGAGGTCATTCTTTGCACAGCAGATAGTTGTCTAGAGTGACATGGAAATCCCTGATGAAGGATGTTGTGGATTGCTGGAAAACGTGAGGTCAAGAGCAAACTGGTCAAAAGAAATGGAGAATTACTAAGTATTTAGGAATCACAGCTTGTACAGGGAAGCCCTGAACTGAAAGTACTGGGATGCATGGGTAGTATCATATGTTTGCCCTGCTCTTTAATATCCCCTGTGCATCTGCTTATCTTATTTCTAACAGTGACCATACAGGGCTGGATGAACCTTTAATCTGACCCAGCAGAGTTCTGACTAAGGAGCCCCACTCTGTTGTACTTCATGTCTTCTCTAAACATGCTTCTGAAGAAAAAAATACAAAATTTGAATTATACAGAACAGAGTACTTTTTAATTCCCTAATGTGACTGAACAATTTTGATGATGCTTTCCTGAAAGCCTGCTATTTAAAGGCAGTATATGGTATATGTTAAATTTCAGCAATTTTCAGGTAGTGGGGCTCTTTTTAGTATTTGTATGAAGTTGCTTCCTAAGAGGTGCTGCCACCTCTGCAAGGTTTATGCAGTTTTGGTGTTGTCTAACATAGATCACACCAAAGACAACATGTCTTGCCAAAAGAGGAGATTTGGCTTTGAATGACCATACTTTTTGGGCAGAAAGGCACACTGAAGATTCAGGCCGCAGTACTTTCTATTCTTTGGGTTTTATCACTCAGAGGTTAAATCGCCTCTCAAAATTGTGTGGTATATCACATTCCAGGTACACTCACAGTTGCGTTCAATATGGGAGTTTTGTTTGAGAGTATGAATCAGTTCAGATGGAAATGAAAGAATGATTTCTACATGGCCTTGGAGTAGTCCTAAATTCACTTTATTCGGCTCTGGCATTCTGGTAACCTCTCCTGCATTTAGGGCATGTGAAATTCTAGCTGAGCTTTGAACATTAAAATAAAAATGTCATTAAAATGTGTTGGTTTGGTGGTGGTGGTGTTTGGAGGGTAATGTTTCTTTCTCTCAAATGAGAAGAATATCATTAAGTTGATTATTTGGCTGTAGAACTCCAACTGCGCCAGTTTGAAAAAACTGGAAAGCAATTATTGTCTAATGCAGTTTAATTGCTTTGTGCAAATAAAGTTTAAAAATTCTGTACCTAAAGTTCATATGAGCTCCCTCCTGCCCTCCTTTTCTTGAAGGAATTGTACGGCATAAGTTAAATACTCCTGTAAAATACACCCCCTCTACTCCGCTATCATGAGACCCCATCTGCTGTGCTATATTCAGCTCTGGGGCCCCCAGCACAAGGATGTGGACCTTGACTGGATGCCTGCCCCATCCCTGAAGTGTTCAAGGCCAGGTTGGATGGGGTTTTGAGCAACCTAGTTTAGTGTGAGGTGTCCCTGCCCATGGCAGGGAGTCGGAACTGGATGAGCTTTAAGGTCCCTTCCAAACCAAACCATCCTGTGATTCTGTGGAATAGTGTCAAACCAGATAAAAATTCCAAGTTGTTCTGTGATTGTTTCCTACTGGGAGGAGAACACTTTCCATGTCGAACACTTTCCATGTCAAACACTTAAATACAACTTGCAGCTTAGAACTTTTGCATCTTTCTTTTTGTGGTATCCCCATGTTGCACTTTGCATCCTCCTCTGTCTTTAGTATCATTCATTCAGAAGGGTGATTTATTGGCTTGCTAACCCTGTGGCAGTGGAAAGTTTTTATGCATTGTGTAATGAGCTTTCTTGGTTGTTTCCTTTCAGGCTTCTTCATTACTGAGATCCACATAATTACAAGATATTTCAATGAAGCTAAAAAGCTTAATCTAAACCCCTGAGTTTTAGAATAACTTCACCTCTGTGAATATCTCACATATATTAGAACTCACACTGATACAGACTCCCAGTGTTGTTTGAAGCCACGTCCTGATTCGAGTTTCCAAAATGCTAGAGTGGCGCATCTCCACTAAGGAGAAAAACAATGTACTCTTTAACTAACACAACATAAAATGAGAGTGAAGGCAAAGTAGTTTGTGCATTAGCACAACTTGGCATAGTGGAATAAATAGTGGGTCCCCTGTAGTGTTTAATTCAGCCTTTTAACATATGTTAAAACTACTAACAGTTAGGTGGGAGAAGAATTCTCAAGGCCAATTTTTATCAGTCTGCTTTGGTAATCAGAGCAAACTATGCACTGAAGTTGTGTTTTGCTCCCAAATATGTAATTTCTTTGTGCTGAGCTTAATTTTGATTGTGAAAAATAGATGTTAAAACCAGTTTAACTTCCTGTAACAACTTCGCCCATGCAAATTATGTTTCACAAATACAATCCATTGCTGTTTCCTGTTGAAACAGCAGCAATGACCACTGCTTTTAATGAGATTTATTGAAAGGTGAATGCACAGTCAAACCTCTTTGATAATGGGTGTCCCAGTGTAGGCTGGGAGGGATTTGGAAAAAGGTAGGGGGAGAGCATCTCTTGAGCTGAATACATGAGTTTGTATTTCTCCTGCTGCAGACAGCTTCTGTTCATCTCTGGAGGATGCTTGGTTTTCCCTGTGCATATTCTCCTGACAGAAGAGGACCTTTATCCAGCTGCCAGATTTTCTTGAATCTACCTCCTTCACCATTTAGTACTAAAAGGGTTGTATAAATTCAAGTGTCTTGGCAGTAGACATGCTCAACATAGGCCACTTGCTGTCTTCTTTGGCATTCAGTTGTACAGGGATCCTGGAGGCATGGAAGGAAGTCATTCCTATGAAACTGAGGAAGAGAAATTTATTCCCGCAGCCTTATACATAGAGTTGTGGGTGGGTGGCAGTGCCCCATATCATTGCATACTGCCATGCCTTCTACCCAGGTATGAAGAATAGGCAGGAGAGTGAGAGGTCACATCTGATACTGTTGAGGGTTGCACAGGCTCATGTAGACCAATCTGAAGATTTCCACTAGCTGCACAGCATGGTAGTCTTGCAGACACAAGTGTAGGTCTGTGAGATACAAGACACTGCACAAAACCTTCGATGTTTACCTAAGTCAGTCAGCACATCTGCTTATTATCAAAGAGCCTTGGCTGACACAGGATACCCCAGTGCCATTTCCCAATGCAAAAGGATCCAGGAGGGGCTTCTGCTTCCTCTTGGGAGTATAACTACTGTGGCACTTGGTGTGCTTGAAGTGTTGATAATCCGGATGGTCAGCCTTAATTCTGTTAAAAAAAGGTTTGGGGACTGTCAATTTTACCTTAATTCTCTGACTAAGTATTTGCAAGCAAACCATAAAATGTTCCTCTGGCTGTAATTTAATATTGTGCAACTAGTTACCCGATGCTGCATGTGTGGAAATGAGCTCCTTTCAATGGGAAAGTCTGCGTCTTAGGATAAGTCCTAATGACTGTGCACCATCGGTCAAGTAGAGGAAACAGTGACTGTTCTTCCCCCTTCTTCCAGGACTAGCTGGCTGATGGCCATTTTGTTTTCCTTTGTCAGGATGTGGACTGGGGAGGGTTGTAGCATCTTAGGCTCTTGTGAGGGAGTTGAGTAAATTCTGCATGAGGAAGAGGCAGTGACCGGGCAACTCGGTGAAATAAGAACTTGTAGATCTTGGAAGTGGTGCTGCAGCCATTTTCTTCTATGTGTTTCTTGTTAGCAAGGGCATTTTTCTAACCACATCCAAGTCTGGATCTCCTCTCATGGCTCGGTAGGAACAGACATGACCTTCAGACATTATTATTGCCTCTTACTGCATCCCCTAACCCCAGCTGTATATCTGGTTTGATCTGGATGTGTTTTTTAATTCTGCATTATGTATTAAGATTTGTCTGCATACAGATGTATGAAATTCTTTGGGATGAGGTGAGATATATAAGCACCTACTGGTGATAAACCACCTGTGGAATTTTAATCCTATATAAAGAAATAGTATTTAGAATCATAGAATAGTTAGGGTTGGAAAGTACTTTACAGCTCATCTGGTTCCAGCCCCCTGCCATGAGCAGGGACGCCTCACACTAAGCCATGTCACCCAAGGCTCTGTCCAGTCTGGCCTTGAACACTGCCAGGGATGGAGCATTTACCACTTCTTTGGGCAACCTGTTCCAGTGCCTCACCACCCTCACAGTGAAGAATTTCTTCCTTACATCTAACCTGAAGCCTATTTCTGGGAATGTTTAGGAATTAAGTTGAAATTACAGGTAATGATAAATTTATATTTTGGTTTGGCATATCGTAGATACATCTTAAATGGAGTATTGGTGAGCTTTCTCTTTTTTTCCTTAGTAGCATGTAAAAAGATACGTGACACATCGTCTCTTTCTTGTTATCCCATTTTGAATTAGCCTGTTCTGAAAATATGCTAATTACGGTAACAGATCTAGGGTTTGATCTTAAGAGTTGCCAGTATCTCAATTTCGTTATCTTCAATATGAGAGCTCTTCTTGCACCACAGATTTAGATCCTCTAATTGCATATTGACATATGGAAAGTAGATTTGTAAGTACTTTCTGCAGTCCTCAGATGATAGGAATAAAAAACTCTACCTTCTGCCCATACAGACATAACTTAAAATATTTACTGAGCACTTCAACCTAAAAGGCTAACGTGATGGAAATGGCCACTTTGTACTGCGTGATAAATGAGCACCGTGATGTGCTGGGAAGTGGAGGACTGTGGCTTTCCTATGGAGGGTCTCTTTTCTAGCATCCATCCAGATGTTAGGCAAGGAGTGTGCTGCCCCTGGTTGTTCCTAGACATTTGGGTGCCTGATACATTTGAAGCTCCTCTGCTTACCTTCCCTGGAAGGTGTAAAACCTGTTTTCCCTCCTTTATCTTCTCCCACCTCTGTCTCAGCCGCACAAACTCTTGGCAGTGGTCTGGGAATGTTCTGCGGCTCCTGTCTTCAACTTATGCATTTGTATGTTCATAAACCTTTAGCGAAGGGTTCCCCAGCCCCCTCCCTGCAGCGAGTGCTCAGTTCAGCTGCGGTCCCCAGCTTTGCTGGAGCAGGAGCAGTAGCACAAACCATATGATTCTTGACAGCTTCGCAGCTGTCCGCACCACGCTGCAGAGTAGCTGTGAAACTCACTGCTCTTGTTGTTTCACTTCACTCTGCCTGCAGAAAGCTACTGCTGGAAGTTGTGATACCAGAGCTGCCTCACAGGCTCCAGAAATATCTGCTTTACCCCTGTGTTCCTCTTTTGAATCATACCGCTTTAAAAGTTAGTTTATTTTTACTTTTAATTACTGTTTCATATTTCTTTTCTATAAACATTAACATCATTGTGCATTTGCTATGATTTCACTTTAAGGAGCTTTGTTTATTTAGTTGTAATTATCCTTGAGTCTTTTAATGAGCAGTGATAGTCTGTCCTAACAGGATATATGAATAATTATTTATTCCACTGTGGATAATCTTGTGTTTGTAACTAGTCTAATTTATATACCATGGTGCTGCCTGTTTTAATCTCTTAAGTCTCCTCACAAGTCTCTGTAGCCTCAACTAGCATAAATAGCTTTGCTTTCCCTTCTTACAAACTCTGCGTGCAAGGCCAGATCAGGTTTCACTAGTTGTCTAGTTGTTATATTCTCTGACATATAAATAATAATCTATTTGTTTCTCTGTCACGTTGAAAACTAGCTTTAAAATAGACCTATGTGCTGTTCAGCTATAACTGTTCATTTTCCCTCGTTCTTATGCCATGTTTATCCATATTTTCTTTGTACCCTTTTATCTTTGGGTACCTTTTCCCTGAAGATTTCTGGAACGTGACAGACATTTACCATCAGCTCTAGGGTTTGTTGTGCTGATTCACACCAGTCCTGTGTTCAGGCAGGATCAGCAATGGATATGTGACCGCAGCCATGAGTATGGGGGCGAATGCTTCCCAGCTGCACTTATGATAGGGTATTAACCCCACTACCATGAATGGAACCCATTTTACCTGCCCATCAATCTGCATGTCCCCAGAGACCTGTCTGCCTTAGGGAAAGTGCTGTCCTACCCACAGAGCATAAAAGTACTTGGCTTTATCGTGGGCTCATGACATGCTGCTGCTCCCTTCCTTAACATCTGACTGTCTGGTACTGCTAGTAGTGTAATAGTAAAGCAGTTCGAAGACACTTTACATACCCGCTTGTATTTTCTTCCTTGTTTTTTTCTTTCCCCGCTAGGGTTGCTCTACAGCCAGGGCAAAAAGACCCATCCTAGAGTATGCTAAACCAAATCTAAAGGGCTTTTCTGGATTCTCAGGGTGTCTGTTCTGGTCCAGAACTTTCCTTTTATACTTGCACATTTTTCTGCTGCTGCTTTTGCCTTACCTGGCTGAAAAGTACAGGCACTCTTCCCCCACCCCCCCCAAATTTATACAGGAGTTTAGCCTTAAAGTTTCCTCTTCCTCCCACCTTACTTCTCTCCACTCATCCACCCAACACGGAGTGCACCAAACCCAAATGTGCCACCTTGGAGATGCACTGAAATTAATTCAGTTGGGATCCAGGCAAAACCAAGCCTCTATTCCCTGAGGCATCTTTTTGGGGTCTTAGGGGAATAAATATGAAGAAAACAGAATTGCTCATTTAAGCATAAAAAAGTGTTAAATGGCCTTCTTTTAATGCAAACTGTATTAGTTGCAGAACTTCACATTTGAAGTTTGTGGATGTGTTTATTATAGAAATATTTTTCAGTAGCTTCCATATGATGTGACACAAGGAGTGCTGTCAGAGCTGTCATTTCAGTGCTGTTGCTATGTTCTGCATGTTAAAACATAATTGCAAATGGCACAAGGGATATTGTTGCGGTCACAGTTCTGTAAATATAAATTCTTTCTGGTAAAACTTTTTGGTATCGTTTTGATTTTAAATATTGAAGTAAACAAGGATATTTGGATTTTTGTATGTTGTAAGCCCTGGTATGTGTGATTGTAGCCATTGCTCTGATATTGTCATTGTTCCTCTGGTGTATAGTATTTGTATACTGCGTTACACATAAAGTGTATGTGCTTACAGAAAGGTGTATGTGTAGTATTATCTTAACCATGTTCAAAAAGACAGAGCTTTGCCTTTTCCATGACGGTAACACTTCAGTTTTTTAATGGGTGTGAGGTGTTAATCGAGTTCTTCCTTTTCTTTTTTCCCCACCATTTTCCAATGCCTTTTAGCAAGCATCTGTCTGGGGATACAGAACTTTGAGCAAAAAGGTTATAATAATAATTTGAACATATGTAGGAGTTTTTGTTTTGTTAATCACACACTTTTTGTTAACAAAGAAGTTCTTTTAATATAACTTTACATTAGCTGGAAATAGTGTTCTTGAATGCTGAGCTTTGATACCTGACAGGACTTGGGGAGCTTTTATTTATTTATTTATATAAATAGTTAAATTGAGGTTGCTCTCCGATGGTATATCCTGTGCTGTTTGCCTCCCCCAAAAGAAATAATTATCTTCCCTTTCACAGCGAACAACTCTGCGCCTTTTGTTACTGTGGAGAACGGAGCTCATTAGGACAAGGAGACTTAAAACAATTCAGTCCAACTCCTGGGTATGTTATCCCATGGAAAAACCAGCCTTTAAATAAGAGTGAAGCCAGTGACAGCACCGATGGAGCTTGTGAGAGAACTCCAAGGCAAAACTCAGTGCCGCGCAAACAGAGAGGACAGAAGAAGTAAGTCCATTGTACAGTAAATATTGGGGGGTTTGTTTGGTTCTGCATGAAGCTCAAGAAGCATCCTTACAGATACTGTACTGCAATACGCAAATAACTTGTACTTGTGAAAATGTGGGTCATCAACTTTAGTCATTTTGGGCGATGGGACCCAACACACAAACTGTATAGCAATAGCTGGCTCTTCCGTATTATCTACTCCTGCAGTTGAAGTAAAAGTATATACAAGAGCAGAATCATAGAATGGCTTGGAAGGACCTTAAAGCTCATCCAGTTCCAACCCCCTGCCATGGACAGGGACACCTTCCACTACACCCAGTTGCTCAAAGTCCTGTCCAAGCTGGCCTTGAACACTGCCAGGGATGTGGCAGCCACAACTTCCTTGGGCAGCACTGGCCTTCTGACACTTGATGTGTTTTGTAGACTGGATTTAGAAGCCCCTGCCCGTCTTGTTGGAGGTTTTAATCCTACCTCCAGAGCTGGCTCGTGTGGCATGGTGGTGTTGCAGGCATACGGCACGTGTTTCCTGCCCTGCAGAAATTTGGATTATTGGCATGTTTCCCACCAGGGCAGTTTTAGCCATTGCAAGGCATCATCGCGAGTCCTCTTTGTTCAGTTCCACCTTTCAGGAGTTCTGAAAACCAGCAGGGATGCGCACAGCTCCGCGGCGAAGTTTAGTGCAACATACGGTGTGTCTGGCAATGGCGCTTGGGGTGTGACGGATCGGAGAAGCGCCTTTTTAACTCAGTCTGCACTCGCTCTACCTTGGGTACAGAGTTCTGTCCCCTCGGGTGGTGCTGGCCTCGCGGTTGCATTCAGCGGCAGCCTGTGGACGCGCGGCCTCGGGGTTGCGGCCTCGGGGGAAGCGGGCCTGCGGCGGGCGCGCTGGAGGCCGGGGATTGGCTGCGGGCGCGGAGCCGCCGCCAGCCCACGGGGCCCGGCGGAGGCAGGGAAACAACGACGGAGGCGGTGGCGGACGCGCCCGCCCGTGAGGCGGGGCCGCCTGAGGGGCTGCGGCGACGCGGACCGGGCCGGGCCGTGCCTCAGAGCTGACCTGGATGATTAATTAAAGTGTTTAATTAACGCGTGTTCGGTTAGCTCAGTCGGGCTTGCCGTGGCTGACGTGTTCGAAATTCAGTGCTAGGGCTGTGCTTACTGCTGGGGAGTTCAGTGTGTTTTGTACTTGCTGATGTTGCCCAGGTACACAGCATGTGTTTGTATGTTATGTCGGTGGTGTAAAAATGCACACTGTGTGATGCCGATATGAAAAAAAATCTCATTTCTTAGCTAATAAAACTCACTCTCCTCAGGCAGTTACTCTGTTTTGTAGGCACGTGGAATACTATTTGCAAAAAGGCTAAGTACAGAAGATTGGGATAAGGTGGAGGGTGTTTCCAGGCAGTGTGAATTTGCAGAGTAGATTGGGATGTTCTTTAAATAGGTTGGTTTAATCTTTTGAGAAAGCTTTCATGTTAATAATAATAATGACAGTTGGGGTTTGGTTTTTTGCTTAAAGTTCCTGTAAACTCCTGTGTTTTGAATAACAGTTTGATATTAGAGGTGGCTCCACTGGTGATGTCCGGGAACTGGCTTTGCTGAGCAGAACAGGTTAATGCAGGGCTTCATTATTGGGAGTTTTAATGTTGATAGTGTCGGAGCTAATAGGTTTTGGCGTCTTTTTGATGTTCAGCTTCTGTCATGACGCGGGTCATGAAGATGCCATGTAATAACTGAAAACTTTTGAGATTTCCTGGGTGGTGCAAGGGGGATGCTGCTCTTTTCCCCTAAAGTTTTTTCACATATTTCTGAAAGTCATTGCTGAAGCAAAGCCTGTGTAGTTTTCAGGAAAGCACAGTTATCACAGGTAAAAATCCCAGTGCTTACTGTATCTCTTGGCTTATTGGTGGTGGGTCATCTTTCACCGTCTATTTAGAGGTTAGAAGCAGGAAAGCACTCAGGAAAGAGAGGTGGTTTTGTGCTGTCTCAGTTCCAGAAACTGCAAAGTACCAGCAAACTTGTACATCTGATTTATTAATGTGGGAGAATAACTAACTTCAAAGAACCTTAACAGAAACGCAGCACCACCTTTGCTACTAGCTGTGGAAGGATCAGATTAGGTGTCTTTTATCAATAAGCCTAATGCACATCTTTAGGTGTCCAAGATAGTGTTTTTTGCCTGCAGGAAAAAAAAGAGGAAAAGTTGTAACTTCTGTGTTTCGTTTTGTTTTAAGGAGTAATCTGAATTTTCTTAATTGTTTTCTGTTTAGATTAGAATTTCGGGAACAAATTAATAAGGTTGTAAACTAGATCTTCCCATATCAGCGCAAGTAGTCTTTGTATCAGTGGATTTTTCATGTACACCCTCCTACTCCCACTTCTCTCCTGCCATCCCCCTGCCCTTTTTTTTTAATTCTGATGTCTTGATGGGATTGAATGAAGACTTATTTCCAAGCAGCTTTTTCTCCTCCTGTCATGTTTTCTGCCTCTTACCTCCTCCCTTTCCCTTACCTCTAGGCCCCTTACCCCTGTCCGTGGCAGTCTCCTTTGAGGATACTGCTAATTCTGCACCCTGGACCAATTGTTCAGACTGCCTGGATTGAGCAGCAGCTGGTGCTCACCACTTACATCTTTCTCTTTTCTTCCTTTTGCATGTCTTCTTCCCCAGAGTAACACAGCCTGCTTGCTTTTACCTAACTCTCCACTCCAAGGGTTGGGCAAGTATTTTTATACCAAACTGTCCTGAATTGCTCTCTGGACTTGTACACAAACAGAAGTGGACTTCAAAAACGAAGAAGTGTGTATGTCCTGAAGGATCAGAAGAGAACAGTATAGGGAAAGGAGGGTTTTACTAAGTGCTTTTTTTGTTTACTGAATAGCAACTTTGTTATTGGGAAAAATGTTACACCAAAGT
Organism: Psittacus erithacus; assembly: GCA_009867235.2. Taxonomy (NCBI): domain Eukaryota; kingdom Metazoa; phylum Chordata; class Aves; order Psittaciformes; family Psittacidae; genus Psittacus; species Psittacus erithacus. The sequence continues at coordinate 77,234 of WYDI02067321.1, forward strand.
ATGAGGAAGAAAGACTTTTGTTAATGTTGATTTATATCTTATCATATTTGGAAAAAAATGAGATTCACTTTACCTGATTTTTAGATCATTTGCAAGTATTTAGCTAATTGAGCAAAGAATGTGGTCACTTCTAAGTTTGTTTTTCTGCTCCCTGATACAGATCTCGATCGAGTATAGCATCATGTACAAGTGTAAGCACCCAAACTGCTTCTGACGATCAGGTTGTCAAATTCTGGGATGAACTCAGTTTAGTTGGCTTACCAGATGACATTGATGTTCAAGCCTTATTTGAGCCAACAGGTAAGATATATTGCTATCCCCTTTTTTCCCATGCAGTAGTAGTGCTTTAGCTACAGTGACAGTGAGTGAAGCTTTTCTGCTGTTGGTTTTCTGTGCTTTGCTGTTTGTCAAGTGCTTGATGATGCTTTTGAGGCTTTTGCCACCGTTACGTGGTGTTTTTGCATAGTCTCCTCTCCAAGTACTGGACAGAATCATTGTCAGCTTGCATGGGGAAGCATCTGTAACCTATTGCTGAGCTGGTGTTCAGGTAGTAATATCTTCAGTATCATGATTCTGTTTTGGAAAGAAAAGGAAAAAGAAATGACACATAGCTTCATATAATTCGTAAAATCCTAATCCTGTAGCCTTACCTGATTTCCTGCTGCTAAGGTGGGGTTACTGGCAATAATGGAATAGAATATATAGAAGATCAATATTGCTAGAACACTAGAGGCATAGTAGACTTGCATGTTTCCAGTATCTGCAGGTTTTCTGTCAGAAAACTGGTTTGTCACCTCTTTCATTTTAATGGAACTTTTCTTTTTACTCAGTTACGAATTACTTTTTCAGAAGACATCTATGTCCAAATGCTTTGATGCTGCTAGTCCCCTTATATATTTTGCTTCAAAAATGGAAATACATTTGTGCAATAATATAAATGTAATTCTTTCATGAGTGTGGAAGCTAATTTCAGAATCTAATTAAAAGCAAAACAAACAAAAGTCTGGTTTTACGCAGTTCTATTGTAGTATGGGTGGATGGAGGAGGTTAATAATCCAAAGGTTTTTAAGTTGTTATTTCTAGACAAGACTTCCCAAGCCCTTACAGAGATTTTGGGGGGAGTTTTTTTTTGTTGCTGAATGATTAAGTTGACCAAGAACCTAATTTCAACAGCCTAATGTAAAGCATCATTTCCAATCTGGTGTGAGTTGTCACAGAATTTCTTTGAAAGTATGTATCACATACATTGTTTTTTCCCAGGATTGAATTAGAAACTTATTTTAAGAGAGACCTGTTAAATTCTGCAAATTCCAAATTTCTGATTATATCTCTATAATATGTGTGTTGTATTAACACAGTTTTCCCAGTTGTTTACATGGTGTTTCCGTTCATGCTATATTTTGAATATTTACAGGTTTTTTATAGAATTCTGAGGCATTATATGAACATGTTCTACATGGACATACGGATCTGTATCTTATCTTTGGGAATCCTGAGCTAAGAGTACATATATAGACAAATGTTACCTGTAGTGAAATACAAGATTAGATGTAACTCTGTGTGTTTCTCACAGACTTTGCACATAAAATCATAAAGTCATAGAATCATGAACAGTCCACTTGTCATTGCAAGATCAGGCATAGCATCATAGGATGACAGAATGGTTTGGGTTGGAAGGGACCTTGAAGACCATCTATTTCTAAACCCCCTGCCATAGTCAGGGATGCCTTCCACTAGACTAGGCTGCTCAAAGCCCCATCCAGCCTGGCCTCGGAAAACTAGAAATGTTTTCAGAAAAGAGGAAGGTGTGTTATGTATAGAAAAAAATCACAGTGTATTTAGTGTCTGATAGTAACTGCAGTATATTCAGTGTACGATGATAAGGGCATTAAATGTTGCCACAAGAAAAACGGGAGGAGGAGAAGCAGTTCATTTTATCTGGCAAGTGTTTACTACTACGACTAAGTTCCATGTTTACAGGAAGTGCTTGACAGAGTTTTACAATGAAAGCTTTTTTCCTTTCATACTGCATTAGGTCATTGCTGGGCTCATCACCGCTGTGCGGAATGGTCATTGGGAGTCTGCCAGACTGAAGAGCAGCTATCGGTGAACGTGGACAAAGCTGTTGTCTCAGGGAGCACAGAAGTGAGTAAAAGGACTTGAATGCTCAAGCCAGTGAGAAGACAGGGAGTGGGGTTGAAAAAAAGATAGTAGATTAACGCAGTACAAGGTATGATCAAAAATATTCACATACGGATCCACAAGCTCACAGCTCTGAAAAGGTTTCTTTGCACAGGTCTTCATGATAAAGCCTACAGTTGCAATTTGTTAGAAAGGCTTATGGATTTGCATGGAATATGTCATTCATAGTTCTGAGGTAACTAGAGTGTAGGAAGTACCAGACTTATCTAAACAAGATAAAGACAAAAGTAGAGTTCAAATTAGCAAATGCCCCGCTAGGTAGAGGAAATACTTATTTTGCCAGTTTATATTCTGAAATTATATGACTCAAATATAGTAAAAAAAAGTCTCAATTACTTTCATACCAGTTTAATATAGGAAAACTAGTATTTACCACAAAGCCTCTGTTTTTACTTTAAATATTGATAGAAATACATCTAAAAATATCTAGTATTTTAATTTGAAATGGTAATACATTTGGGAAAGTAGGTACCTTTGAAAAGGACAGACTCCTTCTGTAACCGTACTCTGATAGTGCTTTGAAATAATGAAAAGAGGTATTTCACATTGGTTTTACCACTTATAGCTGTATTTTTTTGGCATTATTTAATAATGTCTGGTAGAATATTTGAGTAATTTTAGGGTTTTTCTGTATTAATCAGACAGGCTATCGGCAAATCTGTGTAATTTTTGCTGTTTTTCCCAGAATCGTGCTTAGGCTTGTTTTTGACTTGAATCTTCGTGTTTTTCATGGATTACATTAAAATAAAGAAACAATGCAGTAAACGTATTACTAAACATTCTCCATTAAGTGCACTAAAAAGTTACCTTAAATCAGTCTGTCAGTACAAGCCACATAATGCAGCTTTCCTGCACCTTCTACTTTTACTCATTTTGAGTAAATGCTTTGCTTTGAATAATTTGATTTCTGTGTATCTGCTTTCAAAATACAAGTCTTCAGAATGAATGAAACTGACAATATTAAGTTCTAGGTGAGCTTGAAGATACTAAAACATTTGTGTCTGTGTGTAAAAAGTTCTAAAAATAATCAAAAGAACAGCCAAAATTTGTTACTCTTTTGTTTCTTTTACGTTTAATTTTTTTTTCTCTCACTGCTGAGAAGTTTTTGTCTCCTTGGTTTTTGGCTGCAGGTGGTGTCTTGCAGTCATTTTGTCATTGGATTGCTCCAATCTATAGTAATTTTCCTTTTAATATTCTTGTTTCTAACAGAAATTCTTGCTGCAGTGTTTAAAGCTTGTATTTTGCTCTTTTGAATTTCATCTTGTTTTCATTATTTCAGTCTGTTTCTGTACTTTTCAGTGCCTCAGGGTTATGGTGCCTCACCTTCATGTCCTCAGGATGTTTTCAGTTTTGTGTAGGTGTTCATAAGGCAAATATTTAAATAAGAATTCTTGAAGAATGCCACAGCTCTCTGGTCTGATAGTTCCCATTTCAGCCCTGTGTTTTCATGTGCTGCTCTGTAGCTTCTCTACTCATCTTTTCAAATGCTGTAAACAATTTTAAGATACCCGTGTTGCATGTTTCAGTGCAGTGCAGAGACAAGAGAAATTTCAGTCAAGTGCCATTCTGCATATATTCTATTAAGTCTTTGCTGAAACTGTTGAGTAACTTTGTTTGCTGTAATACAGCAGTTGGCCAGCAAAGAATTGTTTTGGTTTGGTTATTCTTTTCTATCCTTCTTATGACATTCCCAGGGAAAGCAGAGTAAAAGTGCAACTGTAATTGATTCTATAGGAATATATTGATGCTATAGGAATAGCAAGATGAAGTGGGATGTCTTTATCCCCACAATCACTCCAGGGATTTTTTTTTGTTTGTTTTAGGTTTGGGGTGTTGTTTTTTTTTTGTTTTTTTTTGTTTTTTTTTTTTTTTTCAAGAAATAAGGAGCAGACTCTTCTGTAATTCTCTGTTCCTGACCGCAGAGCAGCAACATGGGGGTTGCTCAAAGAGTTTTCATATAACTGATTTGGAGCCCAAGTAATCTTATATTTGCTTGTGTCCAGGCTGTAGTGCTTGGTAATAATTTTTCCGCTGCTTTTTAACTTGTTACTAAGCTAAAGAAGACACAAAAATGTATAAGGTGCTGGTTATCCTGTGTGATAGTGGAAAAGCTAAAGGGTGATTTTTATGTGAGGTGTCTTCAAAAGTTTTGAATTCAAGGTACAGCAATTAATTTATGTTTTCATGTTTGCAGCTGCTTGTGCTTTGCTTTTGGGCTTCTTTCTAATGTGATGTAACTGCATTTTAAAAGTAAGGTTCCTATTTCAGTGTTCTGAATACTGTTGGCAATGCAGATTCAAGTATGTGCTTAGGGCATACAGAAAAATGGTTTAAATAAAAACAAGCTGTATGCTGTTTCCTCTACTTGCCGCCAAATTTGCGTTGGGTTTTGTTGTTTGCTTGGTTGGGAATTTCTGTCTTCTTGGAAATCCCTCTGGCAGAACATGGGTTTGTGATGCTGTCTGCAGCCTTGACATCTCTCCTTAGCTGGGAAAATACATTTTCTTTCCCTTATGTTTGTGTGCAAACTAATTTTTGACATAAAAAACTTTTTCTTGATAATATAGTCCATTGGTTTAGGTCTTTTAATTTGTGGAGAGCATTTTGAGGCTGTTCTTACCTTGAGGGTCTCTTTAATTCCTAAGTTACATTCATGTTTCTCATTAGTTAGGCTGCCTATTGTTTGCCAGTCCTTTTTAACTGGATACAACAGTGTTTCCTATTACTCTGTTTACCAGTTGAGATGTCCATTGGGCTTCACTGAACTTGTGATTGCATTAGTAAAGCTTGTGTGGACGTATTTCAGTGACCTATTCTGAAGTATGTATGTTAATTAATTTGGGTTTTCTTCTTTGACCATGTTTGATGAAGGTTTAAAATACAATGCTACGGAGTGTCTGTGCATGTTGCGCAAAATACCCTGCTTTGTGTGTCCTTCTTCTTCAGTTCTTTCTTCTGATTCAGTCATTTCGGAGGCCTGGCAAAGACACCTGACCAGTTTGTTAGATGTACTTTTGTCTAGATATAGTTGGATTCTTTGACTTTAAAGTCTTGGGTTTGCCTCTCATTTAATATTAATGAGTGCACAGACCTACATCTGTATATGTAAGGTGTTTGAAATCTTGTGTATCATGTTTTGTAAAAACTGAAGAAGAAAAGCTGCAATACACAGTTAAGTTTAAGGTGGTAGGTGTGCTTTCGCCCTTGCAGCTGGTATAGGTGACTTGTTTGATCTCATTGCTTGTCTTGCTTTGCTTAGCTCAGCAAGTGAGAGTCATGGCTTTTCTCAGAACTATTCCCCAAGTTTAAAAAGATACCAGGAAGAAGTGGCGATCCAGGTGACAAGCATAGTGTCACTGCTTTTCTCAACACCACTCATAAGCATTCACATACTTGTCTCTGGAGCTTGTAAAGTATGTAAGTTAAAGGGCCTGAGCACCCAGACCTGGCAGTTCCCCACCCCACTGCTTTAATAGGTTGTCATGGGATTTTGGAGTAATTCTGTTTCAAGTTTTGGAAAAAAAAAATAAATATAGACGGGGGGAAAAAACTTCCAGTGATTTTCTTGATCCAGAACTTAACTAAATTTTCTTATAATTCTTAATTGCTCCACTCAGTACATAAATCACCATAGTAAAGGAGCTGTCATATTGCTGGAGTTATGAAGGTAGGCTTTTATCAGCAAGGTGTTTCTACAGATATTTGTGGTAAGATGCAAAGGTGGTATGAAATGGAGAGTAAGATAAACTAAGCAAAGGAAACTGAGCAGAAATCAGAGTTTTTGCTGAAAAATAAAATAGATGTGGGCAAAAGTAGAAGTTTCTGCTTTTTCTTACATTTTTAGCTTCAGTCTTGTTCTTTCTTAAGTATGCTGCTTTTTGATATTTGAAAGTGTGAACTTACTGACATTATCATTTGAAACGGAGGCCTTTGGGGCTTGCATCTGCTCAGCTTTTAACAAGAGTGGTTTCTGAAATATTTCCAGTTAATTTTAAATAGTACTGTATAATTTTTTTGTTTATTTTACATGTATTGAGTAGATGACTGTTTCTCTACTTGTCTGCTGTACATTTTCTAGCCATAGCTCTCGTGTATGCTACAAAGTCCCAAACTAGGTGGACTTCCTTTTCTCACCTTTTCTCATAGTATGTAAGTGGCTCAATTCAAGAAGTGTAATGAAGGAAAACTCAGTACATAATGTGTTTTAACCACTTTTCAACAAACTGTACACAAGAAAGGAATGCAGTGGTAACTTTCCCAGCCAGCTTTCTCTTCTGATAAGATGTAGAAAGCAGTTTACAAGTCTGAGAGAGTTTGTCAAGGGCACTAAAGTCAAAGAAAACAGTATTGCAGAAACCAAGAAGGAGGTTCCTATCTACTTAAAGTCTGAATAGGGGAAAACATGGTAATAATGAAATGCCTAAAGCAGTCATTCCAAAATACTGGATTACTCTGTTTCCATTGTATAAAATGTGGATTTCTGTTTGTTTTGAAATTTTGCATAGCTCTTTGCATATTTATCTACTCCACAGCTTTCATTTTTCCAGTAATAGTCAAGTGTTTCTTTGGGACCAAACTCTTACAGCCAGACAGCTAAAAAATTGCTGTAGTCTTCTCCCACCCCTCCTTTGTTTTTCTTTAGTTAATCAGGGCAGTATCTTCTCTCTGTGCAAGGCAGCTGTTTTCAGCTCCTGCTGAGTTTCTGCAGGCAGTGTTTGGCATGTTATCGTTGCTGAGAACTGTAGGAGTTGTTGCTTTGCACAGAGGCAAGCTAATCAATATTATCCTGCCTTGTTCCAGGCTCAGACCAGTCTGCTGTTTTGACACTCCTCTCTCCTGTAAGCCCTTTTCACATGGTAACGCAATCTCTGAAAAATTTTTTCTTAAGGCAGCATTCCCGTGAATGCTGTCACCAGAGGCAGGAGATTGTGCTGTTTGTAGATGTTTCCAAGTTGGGGCAATGTTACAAGGCTTGCATATTAAGTATCTCACACAAACTGTTTCTTAAAGCCCTTTCTATCTACTGTTTTTATTTCTTTGCTCAAGGCTCAATTCTAGCATGATACTTACCATCCTAAAAAATAAACTGATGGAAAAGTCAGGGAACATTAAAAATTATTCTGGGTTTTTAAAAGTGTTTGTCCATATTTTGAGTGCATTTTCACCCCTTAGCCTCAGTACACTTCTTACCTTGTTGAGACTTCTCTATGTTTTCAGTGGTTCATGTAAGTTTACTTGTGCTGCTTTAAGCTGAAAGCCAGTTGTGCTAAACGGATAGTTCCTTCTGTTGTTCCTTTTATATAAAGATAACCATCAACATCTTAATACACTATGAACTTCATACTCTGTGGAGGATTGTGCCCATTTAGCTGTAGCAATTTTTCAGCTAGTTTTACTGTTTGTCGACATAAAAGCTGTGTTTGGATGACAGAATGTTCAAGATAGGGATGGTGTTGGCTTCTTGTGTCTCAACAGAGCTGAATGGAACATGTAGCAGTGTCTTTTTTTATATGTATATATAGAGAGAGAGACTGCAGGATTTGCAGCTCCTTGATGCTCTAAAAGCGCCTTTCTTTCCTTTTCATTATTGGAAGAGCTAGTAATTCTTAAAGCTACAGAAAAATGCATAAAGAATATAATCTGTCATAATTCATACCATTGCTGGGCAGAGTCCCCTGCATTTGCCCATTTTTCAAGGAGAAGCATTGTAACATGATACTAAATGAACAGCTCTGGTATTCAGAAGTTGCTCTCTCAACTGTTGAGGTTTTTTATGGTACTTTTGCATGCACAAGGCAGTTGGCTTCTCTTCGTCTCCCTTCGCTGCAGCTTGGGAGTGACTACCTGGCTGTTCCTCAGGAGTGGCTTTGATTTTATCTTACCGAGGTTTTTTTTCCTGTAGTTGCTTTTGTCTTGCAGCTGAGGAAGGATGTACTGCTTGAAGTATTCTTCCGAAATAACAGCTCTACCTTTTATATGGATTGCTCTGTCTTGGAGAACTCTGGCATAGAGTGTGCTAGAGAAAGATGGGAATAGTGATGCATGTCTAATTTAAATGGCATTTCATATGCTTTTGGTCAGTTTAGTAGTTTCATTCAGTACCTAGCATGTTTTAGAAATACTGTAACAGTTCAGCAGCGGCAGGGGGGGGAAGCATGGGGTATTTCAGATTTCCGTAAACTTCGCTCTTGCTATTTTAGAATTACTCTTGAGATCTTTAGCCATTTTCCTGCTGCTGCTGACAAGTTTTCAAGGAAAGGCATAGTGACTAAGCATATAGCTTTGGTAGTGTTTTAACACTGTAAATTATCTTCTGTTAATTACTCTACTCCAGAATGGTTTGAAGTTTGGTCATCTAAAGCCCCAGGTCATTTGTGTCTTGGAGAATTTAAGTCAGAAATGCTGTCAGTTGTTTCATAACTGTATTTTCTGAGTTCTGCAAAGCATCTATCATATCTTACTGTAGCTGGTTTTGCTTTGCTATGTGTAATTCTGCTGGAATGCCTTTTTACACCGCAAATGATGTCAGTACAGCTTTGGTAAACCTTTGTTCAGGTTCAAGAGCTGCCATGGCATCTGTACGTGCATTCAGTTTTTTGCAGGTCCAGCAGTTTAAGAACAGATATTTGCCTGCTTTTTAAGATCTACAACTTAATTCTCATTAATATTGTCACATGAACAGTGATTAAAATATGCTTTCATTTGAACCAAAATAAGCTTCACCATGATGTACTGTTGTTCCTTTACATCTTTGTCCTTTAGGAGCCGTTTGAAAAGTATACATCAAAATAGAGGAACAAGGCATAGGAAAGATGTGAGAACAGGCAGATAGAAGAAGGAATAGGCTGACATTTAAAATTACTGGGATTATTGAAAAATTCACCCTTTCTTGTTTTCGTCTCACCTATAATCTGGCTCTAGGAGCCAAAGCAAATAAAGCGTAATTTAATATGCTTTATGCAAAAACATAGCTTTTTTGCCCAGTAGCCACTTTTTAACCCCATAGCCACTGTTGCCAAATTTTACTGATTTTTTGATTTCAAGTTATCCAGTGGTATTTTGTGCATTCTGTTTTTTAACCTGCAGAGAAATGCAGAACACAAAAAGCCCTAGATTGTGGTTCTTAGAGATAAGAATTTTGTTCCCTGTCAAAACACACCACCTTTAAAACTATGGAGTTTAGGACTCTGCTTACAAAAGACAGTTTCCAGTTTCCCCAGTTGTCTCATAGACCACATTTTCTGGTACAATATAAAATACATTTTTCAATATCCCTCCTGGCACTTAAGAAAATGAAGTAATAGTTGAAACTTAGTGAGCGTGAGTCAAGGGCTTCATACTTCTCATACGTTTTTTGTAATTATTTTGGCACATAAAGTATGGATACCTTGGGGTCTAATAAGACTCCACGCTTGCATGTGGATCTTCAGTGATTTCTTTAGAAGTTTGAAAGAATTGCTGTGAAGTCGAGCGTGGCCTGTCTGAATAGTGTGATCATGAGAGGCGGTGGTATGTGGAAGAAATGTGGCTAATGTACAGATAGAACACTTTTGATGAAAGAGATCTGAAATAGATGTTATTTTTGAATTTTCCACTTGTTGAGAAAGAAAACTTCGTTTATTTTCCTAATGTTGCTGGTGTAATTGTTTCTCTCTTATGAATACTTTGATACTTGAGTAAGTCCGTGTACATTAGTGAAGGAGAGAATGTTTATGCATGTTGATTGTGGTAGTCTAATTGAGGCTTGTTGAATGAATAGCTGATCTGTACTTTTTCTTGTTGGATGGATTTGTATTTCAGATTTGTCTTATCTGATGTAAGATATGCTATCATCAATAAGTAACTTTTCAAGTCAGCTAGCCAGTGAAAGAAATAAGGGGATAAATACTGAGGTATTAAGCTGAAACTATTTAATTAAAGGCTTGTTTCAAAAATAGCCTGATAATTATTAAGCTGTCTGACTTTGGGCCAATCCAAAATTTAATTTTAAAGAAATACATAATTTTTCATTTATTCTGCTATTATTTAACATATTTACTGTTAACATTCCAGAAAAGCTAGTACTGTGCTTCAGCGTGTTAAGGTCTTTGGAATTTTTATGAGTGGAAAAGTCTATTAGAAATGTGAAAAAATACTTACTTCGAGGCTATATGACACATCCCCAGTTTTGCACTTTTAAAAAATTGACACTTCAAGAAACAGAAGTTTTTCCTTTCTTTAGAGACGTAAACCACACTGGCCAGTTTATCTGCTAAGATACAGTAGTGTATCAGTACACCAAAGATATTGGTGTTTGATTTGGATCCTTTTCTTGGCACTTGTTTTGGGAATTCGAGGCTTAACAAGTGCAGGTACTTTAAAGTGGCTTTTCAGTCTAAATGGTAGTTTCTTGTTTCATAGCATGTTATCATCGTGATTCTGACCTATTGGTTAGAAAAAGGAGCACAGGATTATGGGAAACCAGTTTAGCTGTAGTTAATTTTTATATCATCTTCGATGAGTAGATTCTATTTACAAGAGGAAGGCAGGCTTTAATTTATGAACCACATTTTGGAGGAGCATTTGTCTTCTCAGATGAAGCAGAAGAAAAGATTATATTTTTAAACTACTTTTTTTTTGCTATTTTTCTTTTGATTAGCTTTTTCCTGAGCCTTCTGTGAAATAACAGCTGTGTTTGTATCCCTACCTGTTTGTTTGTTTGCAAGTATATGAAAAAGACCCCAATCCTATGAATTTGTCTGCATAACAAGTGATATTGCCAGTATGCATTATAACTCACTGATTAGAGAAACTGTGGCTTGTTGCTTCTTTGGTCCCTAAGAAATAACTGCTAGAGCTTAACCCCTGCCAGCTGTTGCAGTGGAACAGTGTATTCTAATGCATACACTTTAGGTTTAAGTAATTAACTTTGTTCAGAGTGAGAGAGGACTTCTTTTAAACTGCAGGCTTTTCTGTTTTCTGAATACAGTTTCTCTGACTTCATTGCCTCGTTACCTTGCAATTTTGCAGACCTGAACAGAAGCACAATGTCATTTCTGGTGGACGAATCTACATAAATGATCTTTCCAGTAATAACTGGATTTCTGGAATACAGCAGCAAATGAGGAGGGAAAAGACTTAGGTTACTTAGGCAGCACAAGACATCTTTCCTTAAGACTCTTCGTGTGGTTTCCTCTAAAGGGAAGCGTTTGATTTTTCAGCCTCACCTATTGCTTTTTCTCTTCTGCTGCAGTGGTGCTGCTGGTTTCCTCCTATGGTGCCTGGAGGCTGCTCTGTGGGAGCTCACCCTCAGCGTGCTCCCTTGGCACTGAAGTTGGAAAGCAGAGTAAGCCTTAGAGTTTTCAGTCTGTGGGTTTTTTCAAGAGGATTGCTTTGAAAAATGCTCCTTCTTGAACTCCAGATGTTGAATAGGAGGGTACTAGAATCAGGGGAGTGAGATTGTTGCTACAGAGACATTTCTGAGGGGGTTTTGATGCTGAATAGCATTGCAGATGCTAAGGGCAGTCTGTGAGGTGTAGGAAGCAGACAAAATGGACTAGGGGCACAGAAAGAGAAGCAGCAATAGCCCAGCAATGAAAGCCGAAAAGCCTAGCTGAGGAACATGAAAGGGCCTATGTTCCTGAAGGAATTTCCAGTGCAGGTTTCCTTTATTCAGTAACATTCAGTGAAATAATGTACTCAAAGCTCTGAAGTGAAATTGTTCAGTGTGTGTTCCAAACTGGTGAAGTGTGTTTCACAAAGACCTTTTCTTCCTTTTTGCATGACTTGAGTAGAAAACACTTTTTTCATAATATGCCCAGAGAAATTCTCTGTATCCTTCTTTCTCCTTTCCCCTCTGGGTGTCTGTCTTAAATGTTACTCTAAGCATTAAGGCAGTGACATACTAGTTCACGCTGAGGTGGCATGCTGTTGCTGGGCATTTCATCTCAAGATTTTATAATCTATCTATACCAAGTTATTTTGGGGGCATGTGTGTTAAAACCAGGGAGAACCTGATCTCTGAAGAGCAAAGAAAGCCCATGAAAGGAAAACAGCACTGTCTTTTAAATCAAGATTGTACCTTCTTTCTCAGCTAGGGCTTCAGTTTGCTGGTGGGACTGACCCATTTTGGTGCTTTGTTGTAGAAAATGAGAATACAGATACTTGGGCTCTGTCTTTTTCCTTTCTTTCTATGCTCAGCAGCAGTAATGTAATCCTTCAAGGTCTACAAGAGAAAGAAAGTGACAGTACAATGCCCCCAAATTTTAAATGTGGAACAAGGAAATAATAAAATGTTCTTTTAAAAATCTATGAAAATACTTACAAATTTATTTAAATTATTATTCCATTATTACATTTGTGAAAAAAGACTAGTCAGTCTTTTGTAGTTAATATTGGTTAGTTTTAGTCAAGGATGGGTCCTCATTATTCTTTGAGTAGTACAGAAATAAAAAGGCATCTTCCTTGCCTTCAGAAGCATGCTCATTAAAAGATAACACTTGAATAAAAGGAAGAAATAGTTCAATGGGACAAGTTGTAGGTATATTTGCTGAGCTGTAATGTTGCTTGGGAAGTGTTAGACAATTGGCTTTAATTTGGTTTTGTAGCAGTTTCCCTTTTAAACAGTATTTTATTTAAGCATGTCTTTTAAACTATTTAGGGATGTGGGTCACATGCTTTTTTGAATGAGAACTTTAAAGTTCAGACTTTTTTATGAAATTCAGAGTTATAAAATGGTTTTGATTATTCCAATCAGAACAGTCCCAGTAATACTTTTCCTGCTAATGTAAATTTTATTACGGATTTTCATTTGGGGTTTTCACCCATCTTCAAAATGATCATACAGACATACTTGAATTTAAATCTCAGGAGTTCTCATATTAGTGTGTCAGCGTCAGTTAGTTTTTAGGCAGTTGCCTGAACACTACTGCTGAGATTGGTGTGTACTCAGCAGCTTGCAAAATCAAACCATTAGCAAAACGGAGTTTTGAACTCCCTAAAGATTTTGTTACTGCCTTCCATTAGTGTAAGTTCTGCCCCAGAGTTGCAGATTGAGCATAAATATTGCAGGCATCAGTACGAATCAGTGCCATCAATGCAGGTGTCCTTGAGTGTTTTTTTTAATAACATGGAACAAATCACGTGTGAGAGAGACATCTTACAAATCTTCACAAATGTGGACTAATGGCCTATCATGTATGAGTGCGTAACACTTGGAGATAAATGCAGACATAACTTGCATGAAAGCCATTTTTTCTAGTGGTCTGTGCTACTGCTGATATTCATCTCTTTATGTGGGAGAATTAATATTGTTTATTTTCATTTGTATAATTGTCATCCCCATTCTGCAGGACTGACCTGGGTGGTTGACTGTGGAGAGTCTGCTGGCACTAATGAACTTGTGGGTGTTCCATGAATCATGGTCATGATTAATATTAATAAAAAGAACCCTTTTAAATAATACTAATTGAAGAACTGATGAAGTGGCATGTTCTCAAATCAGCACTTCCCATGAGCTTTTTTGTTGATGTGTTTTTTCTTCAGTGTTGCTACTGTATTCGTTCAAGGAAGCCATGTTCCTCTTCAGTACAGTGGGAAGGGAAAGTAGCTGTTAGGAAATAAATAAATAAATACTTGCTTCCTGGAGCATCTCACATTGATAAAACAAGTTGATACACTGGAAATATATTGCAGTGATGCAGTCTTACTTCAGATCCCATTAGAATTCATGTATTCAATCTGCAAGCTAGCCAGACTTTTTATGAAGCTGCAGGTATTTCCACATCTAGCCTTCTCACTTCCGAATTGTAATTCATAAAGTAATATTTCCTTAGTTTTAAACAGTTTCCTTCCACTCCGCTTCTGTGTGAAATTGCCTTGCAGAGAACTGGGAAGATTAGCAGATTCTGCAGAGTAAATCTTGAATCTGGGTCTAAATAAACTGCTGACAAATATCCAACCAAGTACTGGTATTTTTCTTTTCCATTTCAATGGCTGCAGGTTGTTACGGCAGCATTAGGTATTGTTTGTAGGGTATTTCCAGGGAGATGCGTTGACAAATCATAAACTTTTGAAAGCAAGTAGAGACTTTTAGAGAAATAATCCAAGAAGACAGTTCACTTGCTATCATCATTCTTCAGGCTTTTTGAGGAAAATGCTCATTTTCCAAAATGTAAATGTATTTGAGATGTTGAATAGGTAAGAGCTTCAGGTTCCCCAAATGTCATACTGGGGAGGTGGGGTTTTTTTTAATGAAAGTAACTTGAAATAGATGGTGAATTGTTGGGAGGACTGTTAGCATTACACATCCATCACATCACACTGTGCCTTGGGCATCTCCAGAATGTTTGCTTTCTGTCAGATGTAAAATATTGTGATGGATAAATCCCCCAGTAAAGGTCAGACCTGGCAGCGATGTTCACTCATCTGAGAAACTAAAAGGTCAGAATACTCAAGATTCTGGTAAGACTGGAAGCTGAGCATCACAGTAACATATGGTTGTATTTCCACTCTTAATTTTAAGTGAACCTGTTGTGTTTGATACTTTTGGAAGTTTGTTTCGGTAGGAGAGTGCACTGTTACAGTCTTACACAACTGTTCAGTGTTTTTCAGCCTTCAGCTGAACTGCTTTAATTGAAATAAATCCATTTTGTGGTAAAGCATCTCTTGCCTTATGGGTGTTTTTTAGTAAAGTATTCCTCCTAGTACTGTGACAGCATTGTTATCTTAACACTACCACAGAATTAAGATGATCATCTGATGCTCAGATTTCCATGCCATCAGATAAAAATGGTTTTAGAAAACCGTGGTTGTTTAAACCATCTGAACAATCTTTCTAATGCTACTGGGCTGCTCACATGAATTAGCTGAGCCGCCTGTTCCTGAAGAGTTTCTTTCTAGATGATTATGATTATTAAGCCTAGGAACCACAGTGGAGTTTACTTGCTGCTGTGTTAGGGTTTGTAATCTCACTGTGGATTTACAGCCTGGTCTGTATGGAGTAGCAGGAAAATGTGCTGTCCAGAGCTTACTGCAGAACCAAAACATGAGTCTCAATCTCAGACTGGCTCCTGCTTTTTCTCCAGGCCCATGTCTTTTTTGTTGATCCAGATTATTTCCCCTTCACTAGTTCTGATTGTTATTTCAGTGTGGTTTTACTATTGATAAAGGAGTAGAATTTCCCCATATTACTGTAAACATCATGAGAAAAAGCTTGCAGGAAATTATTCTAGTCCTAGTTTAGCTGTAACCAAATAAGAATAAATATAGCAAAACCTCCTTGGCTTGTCATTAGGAAAAGCATTATGAAGAAATAGGACTGTGCTTTGTTTAACTGTATGCCATATATGAAACAAAAGTGTCAGGTAATTGTATCTTACTCCTTAAAGAGTCTAAGAAGCCTGTTACACATAATAACATTAAAACCCACAGAGCCTTGTAGTGGTGAAAAAGAATTCTAGTCTGAATGAGACCAGGTGGGAATTTGTAGTGGAGCAGAAGTAAGTATGTACATTTACTAAGGGAGTCTATGCGACATAAAGCACAACGTTATTTCCTGGCAGTTTTTTCCCTGTGATGGCACTAATATCTCTATAATTAAGAGCAATGGAAGTATTTAGAGGAAAACTGTATACTGTTATAAACCATTCTTTTTTTAATTGAACAGCTGTAATTTCTACCAATGGAGCAAACTATATTATAAGAAAATGATTATTAGTTTAAAATGCAAAGTTAAATGAATGCAAAATTAACAAACAGATGGCGAAGAATTATTGTGTTTTATTCCACTCCTGGGTAAAAGGGCTCATGCATGATTGTAAAAATGTCATCACACTTCGTAAACCTGAAAGCAAACAGAATTTGCAGTTGTGCACATCTGTTTTGGGACACTGCTAAAGGGTTAGAAGAATCAATGTTGTTTTCAAATAAGGGTATTCATCAAAAGGATATCATTTACTTAACAGTTATGGCTTCTGCTAAGCATCAGACTTAATGTTCTGTGGAATTCATTACAAAATTTGGCAGCCTTTTTCTTCGCAAGCTACTGAGGCAGCCTGCTGCAAAATGAACCAAACAGCCACGTTGTCATCCTCCTCTCCTCGAACCCCAGAAAACAGCTGAATTACTTGTTAAATGTTTGACCAGCAACTTCAGGGTTGTGAATTCTAGGTCAGGATGTTGCACTTCTTGATGCTTACCAAAGGAGTGTCAATGATGAAATAGGATGGAAAGTCAAGGGGCTTATTTGTTTTATTTCAGTAGCTAGTGAATTAAAGAAAAAAAAAAAAGGATATGTAATATTTGGGGATACCATGTTTTGGGAGGAGGAATGGGAGAAATATGTGTGACTAATTTAGTCAAATTGAAAAAAAACCCTGAAAGCCCCAGCCAGATAAAACATGTGAAGCTTTTATTAGTAAAGAAATTATATTAATTTTTCAAGCTGGTAGTTTCAGAGTATGCCATCTAATTGCTTGCTTTGAGCTCAATTTACAAAAATTAGAGAACTGAAGATGTAGGATTTTGTTTACGATGACTCTGTGCCATTTGGAGAGTGTAATTTAGGAACAGCCAAGGAAATAAGAATTATGAACAACAAGGTACTGATTGCAGTCAGTGGGGAAGGAATACTGAGGAGGTGCTCATTAATGAGGAAGGTATTAAAGACAGGAAATTCTTGTATTTTTTTATGTCTGTACATAATCCAGAGTTCCCTGTCACCCCATCCTACTGTGACCTTGTAAATTAGTTGTATCATTGAGTATATATACTGACATGAGTATATTTGCTGACATGAACTTTCTGTTAAACTATGTTAATACATCTACAAAATCCTCTTTAAAACCCATATTATTAAGACTATAAAATCAAACACACAAAGTTAGGACAGGCCAGAAAACAGGTTGTCTGCACACAATTAATAGCATTTGCACACAATTAATATCCTTTTGTGTGGCTCTGATTATGCAGTCTTTAGTTATGTGATCACAGGCAGAATAGCTAGTGCCTAGCTCAGTCCATAGGATGGACATTGCTGTCTTAGTAAAAACCTCTTCAGTATGACATTTTTTCATTGTTGTTCAATGTGTAGGTATGTAGACTGTTCAAATGCTGCTGAAAGGAAAAAATTACTCTTCTCCGCATGAGTTTTTCTGGAATGTTTCTGCTGTAATAAATATGTGAATGACTTGTCTGTAAATTTTTCTGAACAGCAGATTTATATAGCCTTTATCTACATCTTAGGCTGCATTTTTCCCAAGAGAAGTTGATTTTTTTCCTTTGTTTCTTTTACTTTAGCTTTCTGTTTTTTAATTTAAAAATATCTAATATCTAACTTGGATGGCAAATTAGGAAGTTTAAAAAACACTCAGACTTACTTAAAAAGTTGTGCTGATACAGCAGTTCTTTCTTCATTCTTTTGGATTTGAGTGCACAATCTTTGCAGAGTCAAGACTGTATTTTAGGGGGGAAAAAAGAGAGGAATGCAGGCTTTTAACAGTTAAGGTTGAGGACTAAAAAAGTTAAAAAAATTATTTACCCTGCCCAATGTCATAAAGGAGCTCTATGAAAGAAGTGAAACTAAAACTTTTGCAGGTCATCATCAGCCCTTGAAGTGTCATCCCTGCCCTTCCTCAGCATCCCATCTCCATCTATGGTTTTTCCTCCCAGTCTCATCTACTTACACAGTGTAGTTAGTCCCTGCTGCCTCTTTGACCCATAGTTGTCCCTCTGCCTGTGTTCTGGGTACTCTCACTCCCAAGACGATTTAAGTGACAGTAGTATCAAGATCTTTAGGCACATCTGCTTTCCATTCCAGTGGTTTACTGTGCTTTGGCTTAGTGTATTATGGACTTCCTCTGTCTAATCCTTGTCAAACTGAAGCAGTCTTTGCAGAAGGTACACATAGTCCAGTCAGTGCCAGAAATTGGAGAGGATCAGTCATGATCAATGAGAGTAAATTTTTCTGTGATCCCCCCTTCTTCCCCCTCCCCCCCCCAATAAACTATAAACTTTTGGAAGTGTTTTACATGAAAAATAAAAATAGTTTTCTCAAGCTTGATCAAATCTGCATAGATCTGCAGGGTAGGGGCAGACGTTGCATCCCTCATGCTAAAGTTCCTGCCAAATTGTACGTCCTGTGAGTGAGATTGTTTTTAAGAAGAGCAAAATGTTTTTCGTACTGACTTTTCTCAGAAATGGCTGGAAAATTTTGGCTAGCTGTTCCAAAAGTATTTAAGAGAATTTAGGTATGTGTTTCATGAACCTTTAGCCCAACTTCTTATCACTCAGAAGCCTGACATGACTAGAACAGTATTCATCTGGAAATCTTTGCAAGCAGTATCCGTTCGCAACCCTTCATTGATAGTGCATTGTGACTTTGGTGTGGACTTAACTGTAATACCAGTAGAGCACTTTTGTCAACATATTCTAGGCTCAAGACTGTCTCATCTAAATTTAGATCTCTCTGTGGACGTGTCAACATGTGAGCTGTGTTTATATTCCAATTATAGGCAGTGGAGATCTGTCCAGTATTGTCAGTGATGCCTGGACACCCACTGTTTGGTCAGCTGAATTGTGATGAAGTAAATTTCATAAAATGCCTACGTTTTCATTAAAGTGTAATGGGAACTTAAACACTTGGCTCATATAGACACAAAATATAGATGTCCTCATCCAAAGCCTTGTGTTGTTTGGAAGCACAATGTGTCTGTATCAGCAGTAAATTCTCCTTTCAGAGTTTCTGTTAAATGCCTTTGCAAATGTAATTATGCTAGCCTTGTGGTAGCTACAAAGGATCTGTAGCATAAACATAACCCGTAGAATGCTTAAGCTACTTCAGAGCCCTTCTATGTGATTTAGGAACATCAGAGATTTGCTGAATTAAACAGAAAGTTGACTTAATCCCAGTATCTTCCACAATGACCAGTAAAAGATACCTAGAGAAGATCATTAAACAACAAGCATGTAGCAGTGTTTCCCCCAACTATTTTTTTTTTCAAGCCTCCCACAGTTTGTAGCTCAGCCTGTGCTCTGCCAACAAAAAAATTGTCTACACACATTTCTTGAACCTTCCAAGCATGAGTCAAATGGAACTGGCACAATAGACTGTTTTCCGAGCCTGCCAAAAGGCAGCCTTAAACCAAAGCTGATGATTTCTGATCTTGCCTTGTTTGTCCTGAAGTTGCTGATTCTGAAGCCTAGTAATCACAATTTAAATTACATTAAGCATTGACCTTCTCATTGTTAACCTGCTAACTAAACAACATTATTGTGTGTGCCATTCTGTCACGGTGGATATTAGATGGGAATTAAGGGAATAGTTGGCTGTAGAAAAGCATAGACTCTCTCAAAACATTTACATTATCCTAAATCTAGAAGGCAAGGAGGTGAATTAAAAAATGCTTCTCCTCATGGAAGTGTGGAAAAAAAGCAGCAAAGGCAGAGTCTGTGGAGGAAATCATATGCATATGGTTATTCCACTAGCTTATATAATGATGAACACAACTTCAAGGCACACAGACCCTCCTGTGGAGCTTCTGAAGAGACAGGGTTTGGAAGCATTTCAGATTATAGAAGGAAGGATTTGTGCATTGTAAGGTTTACGTGTTTTCCTCTACCTTCTTCAGGTTTCAAATAAAAATTATCTTCATTAGCAAATTTCCTTCTTACAGGTTATTAACCTATCACAACTATTGCAAAAACATAAAGGAATGCTTTTTTGTCCTACTTCTTGGATGCCTTGAAACCAAGACCATTTGTTTGATGTAGTTTTTGTAAAGGTGAAAAAAAAAAAGGAGGCAACTAGTAGGAAGAAGGAACAAAGGAGTGACTTGTACAGCCTGGAATCTCCACACTTCTGCTTTCTGCCTTGATGACATGTCTTGAGTAACTGATAGTGGCATTAGTTGTCACCACTTGTATCTTTTTACCTTTGTTCCTTACTCCTGTGTATAACTGGGCAGATCATGGACAGGTGGAGTATCTAGTCAAGAGTTCTGCATTAGAAGACAGTCTTTCACAGTCATGTGTTGAGCTTGGCCAAATTGCGTCTCTTCTGGTTGTCCATGACTTTTCATATAGTCTTAGAAGCAAAACTTGATAGTTTATTTCTACAGTTGTGATTTATTGTTTTTAAAGCTTACTTCAGAGAACTCAGAGCATGCAGTGGACACTGGTAAAGTTTTAATACATGTTGTCTCTGTTAAGAATGTTGTAGTTTTAAATTACAGTTATAAAAAATCTGAATTTTAATTTCGTCAATTGTCTTATGTGTTAAAAATTGGAGAACAAATGTAACTGCTCTCTGATTTGACTTGCTTGTTATAAATTCAGGTAATTTCCACATTAGTGACATGATTAATACAAAATCCAAAAATTAGAAGGTAATTTCCAGTACTCCTGGAATTGCATGCTATTTAGATTTTTTCTAATCGTTAGTTCAATCAAAAGCTGTTAATTCTTTTTATGTTTCCATCTTACTATGTTGTGATCCTGAAACACTTTATGGTACTGAGAACAGTATTTGATATTAAAGGTGCTAATGCTGATTAGTGTCTATAAGCAATATAAAGCTTTTTGTACATGAGGGAGTAATCAATGTAGATTATCAGAACTAGATTAATATTTAATTAATCACTGTTTATGCTAAAATTTCTTTGTGGCCTTGTTAATGACAGGATGTCAAGGTCCACTTCTCCTTAGTTACAGGTTTCTATGATGGCAGTTTTCAGTAGCTAAGCAGTCTGAAATATGTTCTTACAGGTAATACATTAAATTGTTTAACTAACAACAGATGGCTTGTGTGCATTTTTGAGTACACTATCATAAGATTAAAATTGCTTATTGTTATCATAGGTTTTGTCAGCTGACCTTTCTAAAGATAAGTAAGTTCATAATCTGTGAAAACCTTAATGCATGAATCAGGTCACGACTATTTATTCGAAGTCCGTATTTTAGCCTTTCATGTGTGCCTCCTAGAGGTTGTTAATTGTTGCTGACACAATAATACTATAAAATAATTCTACAGTCAGTAAAATAATGATAAAATACAGCTTCTCATTTATTCTAAGTACTATCCGGATAAAATCTTACATTATTGCAAACACAAGTGTCTGCTCTTCATTTGAACTTGCACTGAGCTTTGGAGTACTTCATAGAATGGTTTGGGTTGGAAGAAACCTTAAAAGCTCATCCAGTTACAAACTCCTGCTGTGGGCAGGGACACCTTCCACTAGACCAGGCTGCTCCAAGCCCTGTTCAGCCTGGTCTTGAACACTGCCATGGATGGGGCAGCCACAGCTTCTTTGGGCAACCTGTGCCAGCACCTCACCACCCTCATAGTGAAGAATTTCTTTCTAATAGCTAATCTAAATCTCCCCTCACTCAGTTTAAAGTCATTACTCTTTGTCTTATCCCTACATCCTGTTGTAAAAAATAGTCTCTCTCCAGATTTCTTGTCGGCTCCTTTAGCTATTGGAAGCTGCTCTAAATCTCCCCAGAGCCTTCTGTTCTCCAGGCTGAACAAGCCCAGCTCTTTCAGCCTGTCTTCATAGGAAAGGTGCTCCAGCCCTCTGATGGTGGCCTCTGGACTCCAACAGCTCCATATCCTTCTCTGGGGGGCCTCAGAACTGAATGCAGTACTGCAGGGGAGATCTCACAAAGAGTAGAGTAGAGGGGGAGAATTCAGCTCCCTTGACTTGCTGGTCACTTTTGATGCAGTGTAGGATACAATTGGCTGCATCAAAAGCATGAAGCAGCAGAAAGGTTGATGTAAAGTTGGAATACATATTTTGTAATTTTAATTTTTTTTTAATTATCTAGGAAAATTCGAAAGATGTAAGCAGTAACCTGTTTCTCTTGTCATCATTTAACAGTTTGGCCATCTGTTTCCATTAAAGCCAGTAGCATTTGTGACATTCAGCTGAGTTTCCAAGCCAGAGGCAGAACTGACCTTTTTCTTCAGTTGGTTTTGGTGCAGTTATGACATTAGCATGGCCGTACAAGTTTTTGTCTTCCTGGAAATTTTCTATGTGGCTTCTGCTACTCTGTTTTATGGAGGATGTACTCCTATGCAGCTAGAAAAGAGAGGAGACGATTGTTCAGGTTTTCTTACTTTTTCTGTTAATTCACTTAGATCTTCTTCTTTCACTGTATTTATGTAACAATATTGTATTTGATTCAGCAGAATTAGTGAATAAAAGGAATTCTAAAGTGAAATTTGAAAGACTACATAGCTGTTGGCTTTTAAATTGAGATCCTTTTCTGTCTTTATGAAAAAAAAGAAACAGATGTAGAAGAAAAAGGTGAAAAGGACCCAAGTAGGAGGAGGTGTGGACAGTTTTAAATGATGGAAATTACAGTAGTAAGAAGTAGCAGAAGTATGGATGGGATCAGAGCTTTCTTGCTGTAAACAAGTACACCGAGAGCTTGCTGACGAAAACAGTTCATAACCGATGAAGGACTTTGAGTAGGAAAAGTCTGTTGACTCTCTTTACTGACTCTTTTTATTGAATGTACTATGAATAAGTAATGAACTGCTTCTGTAGCTTTCTGACACCTTGTGCCTTGTGAAGTGTTTTTTTTTTTCTGTAGAACAGGTCTGCAAAATTATTTGATCCATGAACAAAACAATGTTTGGCTTGCTTTGACAGCTTACCATTTTCCTATACTTACTCTTGGAATACTTGAATTCAGCTTGCACCCTCTTCACATAACGCCTTATTTTGTGCTCATGCTAATTAAATTGAAGGCTCTGTACTGTTTCTGTGTCTGTTACTGTCCTCATATGGTATGGTGAAGACGTGCATTTCATGGGCAATATGATTTATTCTTTCCTTCTACCTCCTACTGTCCTGATGCCGTATTTTGGCAACAGAGTAGTAAAGTAATATTAGTTACTGAGTTTACTTAGCAGAGCTTTTGTTTTTTTTTTTTAAATATGAATTGATATACTTTTGCTGTTTACCTCCTTTCTTTGTGAAGGTCAATTAATTGTAAAGCTGCATACTTGTTCTTCTGGGGTCATAGCATGTGGCCTTGTTTCAGAGAAACATTGGCTTCTAGTACTGGAAAAGTAACTCCTCTCATCAACAGCTGTTACCAGAAAAAGTCCCTTTGGGCATTTGTTTCTTCAAACTGCTTTATCTCTCTTATAAATCCAGCAAATGTTGATATTCTGTGCTTTTTATTTGTTTCAGATAATACATACCACATTGTTTTTAAAGTGTGTGTTTTACTTAGCTGCCAAATGCTTTTCATTGCCAGTGCAGTTTAGCAGATGGGTTTGAAGGGTTCAATTACGTGTAATTTGGGTTTCCATTTTTCTTCCAGCATCTTTACATGGTTCCTTAAATCAACATCAACATTTTTCAGGCTTTGCAGTAATCCTATAGTTTGCTCATTTCTCGTAATTTCATCATTTAGTCATATAGCATTTGGGAAAAGGTGTATTATAATTTTACAGTTGTTATATACTACTGTTGATTGATGGCTTTGGAAAACAGATGTGATGTTTTAAAAAATGCAATTTATATTACTCTTTAATCCATTATTCCCATCTTTCAGTAAATGTTAATTCTCCAAGTGGTTGCAGGTCTTTCATAATTTTCTTTCCCTATTAGATTATTATTACGGGTTAATTATAGAATCCAACAAAGTCTCTGTTGAATATTTTCTTGAGGGACATGTTTTGGATGTCAGCTCCTCCTGACTTCCCATTTCTATTGTTTCTTACTGAGTAATATCTTTGAGAAATGTGTGGTCTGTAAGAGCTGGGCCTTAGTTACAGTTTGGGCCATCTCAACAGGCTGTAAGAGTGTCAAGTACAATACAGTGCAGTGGATTGTGTGCTGTTTAATGTGTAGCTGCAGTTACTGAAGTTGGAGGCTTTGGGCTGTGTTTTCATGATTTCGCATCTAAGTTCAGGATTTACTTTCTACAGCATCATCAGTGTTTACTAAATATAACATTTCCTAAAATGTGTTTCTTGCGTGACTTTGGTTTTGTGGCCAGTTCTTAAGTGTAATAATTTGCTAACATACTCACCTGCTTCAGAACTCCATGTTATTGTTTGCTTATCTTGTTCCTCTCTCATCTCTGCATTTGGACTGGTAAAGTAACAACCTTACATGTTTTCCATATTGTTAGTATGTGTTAGGGACATGGGTAGGGGTGAGATGTCATGCAGATCTGAAGATTAAACTGAGCTAAACTGTGAGTAGCGCAGAACTTAGTGACTTAGAACTTAGCGCAGCTATCCTTAGTGACTCACTTGCATTTCTGTGCCAAAGTATTTTGTCTGTTTGCATTGCAGTTGTGTTTAGCATAAACTAATATTTTTTTCTTGTCCATGAGTTGTGGTGCAGGCAAATACTTTGCTGAAGATGTTAATTTCATTTGGTTTTGAGACTATCAATATAGCTGTTAACACAGGCAGCTTTGTGGTTTGTATTTTCGTATGGGCTGGTTTTGATATGTATGGACTTGTAGTAGCACTGTTTCATGCCTAATTTCATGCCAGGCTTTGAAATGGAGAAGAGTTATGGTATTGTCTGTATCCTAAGAATTAAGCAGATGCAGTATGCAACTCTTTCATTTCTGTTTACATTTGTATATTACTTGTTACGTGAGCTAGTAATCAAACATGCCAGTGTTAGTATTACTTTTTTATTATGAAACAATGAGAAGTCCTCAACCTCGGTTGCTGTACATTATATATGGCTTCCTGTGAGCTGCTGACCCCTTTTTACGGTGCTGTGCTCTAGCCTTAAAAAGTATTGTTGCCTTGGTGAAAAAGTGCAAAAACATGTTACAGTGCTTCAGGGACTGCAATGAATCCAGGAAAGAAAAAAGACTGATTAACTGAATCAGAGAGGTGTGGGTGATATTTTGCAAGCAGACTGATGGAATCTGTTCCCTCTTGACTAGAGAACTGGAGGGTTATTGGGTAGTTCTTTCTGAGAAATTACTTCTTTACCAAAGTGACTATGGTCTCTAATAATAATCATGCTTATTGATGACTTCTCAAAGTTTGATGGTGATATTTGTGTAGCCTTGAGAGGAGATATGAGAAGAAAGTGCTAGATTATGTAATGCATTATCATCCCAGAGAGGCTTGTATAATGTCAGTAAGATTTTGAGTAGAACATGGTATTTCATTTGCATTTCTGATCACAGTGTCTATGTTTTATATTACAACTTACATCTATGTGGTTTTTGGTTGCAACCTATTGACAGGATTGTGTGGTCTGCCTTTGTTTCTGAGAATAAGTTTCCAAGCCTTGTTACTAAAGGCATAGCTCAAGTTACATAGAAGAAAAAATGCTTTTCTATGACAAGAAGATTCTTAGTCATCAGAGTGCATTTAGGGTGGGTTTCGTTAAACATGGTAAGTTGGAAGGATGTGGGAGAGCCACTGAAAGGCACAGTCCACTAGTTTCCTTCTCCTCAGTATTCACTGCCTTCTACTGGCTGAGGTGTTAAATGAGTCTGATGAACAGATCTGGCTGTGAAAAATTACAAGAAAAAATAGGTTTTGAATGTTCTGTTATGTTTGTTTTTCAGCGATGTGCATATTGTAAGCACCTTGGAGCCACTATCAAATGCTGTGAAGAGAAATGTACCCAGATGTACCATTACCCCTGTGCTGCTGGAGCAGGCACATTCCAGGATTTCAGTAACTTGTCCCTCCTTTGTCCAGACCATATTGATCAGGCTCCCGAAAGATGTAAGTACACAGTGTTCAAATGACACAATTAATACCAGGTTTCATGAAAATTGCCTATTAGTATCAGCTTCATTGTGCGTTTGTTGAGACCTGTTTTCCCAGTTCATGTAACCAAGAATTCACTGATGTTCAGGTATGAGAAAGATCCAACTCTGTGTTCCTCTGTTTAAAGACTGAGAATGATGCACAACAAAGCATTTTTCTTCTTTTTCTTTTAATAACAGATCATGGGAAGGGTTTCTCATAAGGCTTGTCTCCTGTCAGATTTTAGTTCAAATTGGTAGGCTTGCTTTCTTGGCCAAATTCAAGTTAGAGCAAACATTATGCAATCACTTCAGCTAAAGAATAGGTTTAGCTCTGTTAGAAGCTTTATTTTGTACTTGTTCCAAGGAAGAGTTGGTCCTAAAGCTCCCAGTTTTATCTTATGGAGAACAAAACTACTTCTTTCGGTAAGACTTTATTAAGGTTTAAAATTAATGTACTTTTGTTATGAGATTAGTTGAGTATATTGGAAAACCAAATTAAAGGACTTGTTATTAAGTTATTATTATTATATTAATTAAATTTGAATTTCCTAAGAATGATCAAATTTTGAATGCTGAGAACAGCTAATGAATTTCTTGGCTGCATTGGTTTCAGTGAATTGTTCATAATTTTGAATGAAACAGCAATTGTGAAAAAATGATTTCTTTGTAGCAAAGGAAGAAGCAAATTGTGCCGTGTGTGACAGCCCTGGAGACCTCTTAGATCAGCTTTTTTGTACTACCTGTGGTCAGCACTACCATGGGATGTGCCTGGACATACAAGTTACACCTTTAAAAAGAGCAGGTTGGCAGTGTCCTGATTGCAAAGTGTGCCAGAACTGCAAGTAAGTGAGATTTCACGTTATGGAGGAGGACAGTGTGAGATTTGTGTGCTGTCATTTTAAAATACTTGTTATATTAACCATTCTTTTTTCCAAAAATGTAGATGATTTGTCCAGATACAACTGTTATGTTGTCATATGAAGTAGTTGAACAAACCCGTGCATTGGGAGCTTTGTTCTAAAAGAGCTGAGCTGGAACTCCTGCTCGTTACAACCAGTAGCAGTTGCTATAGCTTGACAGATTCTGGAGAGCAGCAAAACCTTCTGACTTTTTCCTTCCTTCATACAGGGAGATTTTCCTCAATTTTACCACATGAACAAATTAGCTTAATGTAGTGCTTTTACAGACTGGGAACCTGTGCTCTTACTCAGCTGACATTTAAGCTGTGCATATACTACATACTGGGTGTAGGTCCTCTGCATTAGGCCCTCTCCTATTTCATAATACCTTTCAGAGGCAGTTAATGAGTCATTATGAAAGCAAAAACATGGCTTAGTTGAACAAAGGAAAAAAAGGTGGCACGAGTGGCCATGGTTGAATTGTTAGCGAACAAATACTGAGAGAACGAACAGAATTGTTGCAGTATTATAAGGGTTCACTTGGAATACTGTGCTTGTACTCTTGTTCTCATATAACTTAATCTGACGGGCACTGTAGGGTTCTTTTGCTTGGTTTTTTTTGGTGTTTTTAAGAGGTTAGTTTTGTTCAACTTTAGTCAGATCAGCTGGGACAATATGAAGGGAAAAAGCCGCTTCACTCCTGCTTCATGTACCTGATCAGACAGTGCTTTGCTGTTTTCCAAGCAGAATGCTTGATATTTGCTAGCATTCATTCAGCCACTTTAAAGAAGATTGTTCCCTGATCACACGCTGCTGATAGCAAATGCCAGCAAGGAAGTTATAATAGGGAAGCACATTCTACAAACATTGAACTGGGTAATTAAAGTATTTGCTAGCAAACTATCTCTCTGGTGGAAAACTAGAAGAAAATGTGATGCTTTCACACCTGTTACTTCATGCAGTATGGCAGTTTTATTCCAGTGTTGAGGAACAGCATTTTAAGCGTATCTCCATGCAAAGAGAGAGCATTTACTGCTTTTTAAAATAACCAGGTCTCCCAGGTAATGAAGTAGTATCTAATATGTGTAATGTCATATATTGTGAAGACTTTTCAAGGCAAATCTTGTTGCATACTTATTTATTGAATTAATTTATTTAAACTGAGGCAGAATACAGTCCCTTTAGATATTACCAAACTATGCATCTCATTCGCTGCAAATTTATTTTATCAGTGAAATTTGTGGTGGAACTCTGTAATACAGCATTGTGGGAAAATTGAAGTATCTTTTAATGTTTGTTTTGCTCTTGCAGTCATTGTTTGACATTGTGGGAGCTCTGGTAGTCAGGAGGTGATGGCTCGGTTTTTCTCTTTGAGAAAAATACAGTCAGACTGTAAGAACAAGCACAATTGCATGTTCTCTTCAGAAAGAAATAAAGTACATATTTCAGATTTGGAATTGAATTCAGTACAGAAAAGCTGTTAAATCTGCCTACACATGTGTAAATGAAAGTGGGATGATTTCTACAAGTCGGAACGGCTGCACAAGGCTCAGCACTTGTGAAAAGTAAGCATAATGGTCTCCATTCCTACTTAAATATGAATTTGAGGGCGTGGCCTTTGGAGCTATTTGTAAATGGCATTCATGTTTTCATGTGCTCAGCTATGTGTCTTCCTGTTCAGGCTTTTTATGAAATAAATTTTCTGTTATGACTTGCTTGAATAATTTTTTTAACCACTTTTTACTTTTCTTAGACATTCTGGGGAAGACAACAAGATGCTGGTGTGCGATACATGCGACAAAGGCTACCATACTTTCTGTCTACAACCAGTTATGGATGCTGTACCAACAAATGGTTGGAAATGTAAAGTAAGTTGAAAGGGGTTTCAGAATAATTCCTTGTGATTATAGGGGCCCAAATTTTGTTACCCACATTATGCTGTTCTAGGTGTATTGCAGAATGCTGTTGCTGTGTAACATATTGTACCATTTGTGAAGGAATCCTACTTGTATGTAATCATGTGGCTCTACAGCTGCTCTCTGAGGGTAGCTGTCAGTGCAATGGCTGAAGTAGCCTATGCAGCACAGGAAATCAACCCCCAGAGGGAAAAAGAGAGGCGTAGAATCCAGGTGAAGTGGATAACCTTCATTTAATGACAGCTGCTCTCATGATCTAATGTAAATGAAAATGTAAACTAAAACCTGTGCAGTAGTGTATGTAATCCTACTTGAAGGCTCTTATATAACTACTTCTTGATTACTAGAACAGTGGTTCTGCTGCTCAAAGGTTCCTTTGCACTTGAAGAGGGCAGGATGAATTTGTTTTATCAGTAACTTTGTAAGTGTAAGTAATAATAAAAAATCAATTTCAGCGTAACAAGGGAAGTCCCCATATATAAGGTGTATATAATTTCATAGTTTAAGACAGTCATAAGATGACTGAGATGAGAAGTAAACCAGTTTGGTCTCATAAGAAATACTCTTTCAGGTCAGGGAGTAGTGAAAGGAAACTGTTGTTGCTGTTTCAGAGGCTCTTCATGCTCTGTTGTCAGATCCTGGATGTTTTATTAGTGTTATCAAGGACAGAAACTTTATTTAATTTAATTTGAACCAGGAAATTGTCAGCTAATGGCAGTTCTATCACATTGTCAAATACCATAATTAATAACTAAATTCTTGTGATCTCTAGAACTGTAGAGTATGTGCTGAGTGTGGCACACGAACAAGTTGTCAGTGGCACCATAATTGTTTGGTATGTGACAGTTGTTACCAACAGCAAGACAACTTATCTTGTCCTTTCTGTGAAAAACTGTGCCTCCAAGACTTCCAGAAAGATATGTTGCATTGTCACATGTGCAAAAGGTAAGCATTCTAATTTTTGCTTAGTTGTACTAAAATGCCTAATGCCTACGATGAGCTGTGTGACAGTGATGAATTTCCGTGAAGGGTGTAGACTGTGTTTGATGTACAGTGCTGTAGTATCTTGTTGCACAACATCTTTATCCTTCATCCCTAAATACTATGAGCAATAGTAGGTAGTCTTATTTTAATCTTTACGAGTAAGTAGTGCTTGGCAGTTACCTGAGGCGTACAGAGAAATAATGTGCTGCTGCTTCTTGCGTTGAATCTGGTTTGTGAGTAAGCAGACTAGAAGAGTCACTGTCCTGACTTTTCAAGACTGTTGTTTGCAGTAGTCTGTTTTCTAAAAGAAAATTCAAGTATGTGTTCTTGGCTTGATTTTTTATGTTTTGCTTTGCCAGTAATAATAAAAAATAACATATTGGAAACCTTTTAAGAATATAGATTCTGTTTCATATTAAATGCTATTATATCTTGCTGTGCAGTGTCTTGATATTTCCATATGTGTCGTAGTGTCCAATAGGCTTTAGTGACAGTTTAGGTTTTCATGTATAAATTTGTTCATTGCTTGATGTACTGACATGTCCTGCTTATTTCTCTAAAATTCTCCATAATAAAGCATTGATTGACATTTTATCAATTGGAATGGAAAACAGTGCTATTTTTTAATTGATTTTTACTAGGGTACTTTTTCTTTATTAAATATGATTTAGTAAAATCATAGTCACACTGAATCAATCTCCCCAGGTGGATTCACATAGAATGTGACAGATCTCCAGGTGGTGAATTGGAGACTCATTTGAAAGATTACATCTGTACTCTTTGTAAACAAGGAGAAGGGGATCAGACTCAGTCATGTGATGTAATGGACACTTCTGAACTCATTCCCGAAGCTGACAGTATAGCAGGTAATCAAATATAATCTCTCCATTTCGAAAATCCTGACATCAGATATCTGCATCTGTCTCACTAAGTCTTTTGTGAACCATCCACTTATACTCTACTCTCTGGATTTCATCCATTCTTTTATTTAGCAGCAGCTTCTTAACCAATCCATGGGTGAGCTGTCTTCTCAGTATACTTTCTGGCTTCAGGCTTTCTAGGAGGAACATGGGCAAGTAAGCACTTTAATGGTGGGTCTCAACTTTTCCAGCTTCAGCTTCCCAGCTTGTAGCTGCAAACTTCCTTATTTTCTTTAGCTGTCATACAGTTCATAAATGTGTTGATTTGACAGCCTGTTTTATTTATTTGTGCCTAACTACCAGGCACAAACCAACTTCTAGTAAATGTTACTGGTGACATCCAGTTTTCCCATTTCCCTCTTGGTACTTGTCAGTCTCTTAGTGCCCATTCATCTTACTATGTTGAAGTAGGACACAGCAGTGGAAGCTGGACTGTCTTCAAGGGGCAGTTATATTTAACTAAAAAGTTTTTACTTAGGTGTCCTTTTTCAAAATGGTATATGATTAGTCATCTTGTTTCTGGGACATTCTTGTCTATATAGACAAATTAAGCAAAAGGTGGAAAGGGAAGTTGCAGAAAAGTGTAAAAATTACTTAGTAACAGTAAGGAAGCACAGGGAGAACTTGGATCTCTTGATACAAGAGTCTGGTGTGTCATCCACAAGACCTGTGTAATGAACTTGTAACTGAATGCCCTGTGTATTCCATACCACAAGCTCTTTTGGCTAGCAGTTTATCTCATGCAGGCTGAATATCCTAAGAGAAGTACAGTCATGGTTAAATTTGGAAGCAAGGTACATCTAACAGATTTAAGGGAACTACCACTGCCATGTGCATTTTTGATAATTAAACAACAATGCTTGTGCATTGATCTTTTGTTAAAAGAAATTGATAGCTCAGTTGCACTAAGTATCTCTGTTTTCCGAACCCTCATGATTTTTGCCTAGAAAGGAAAAGTGTTAGACTACAACAAAGCTCTAATTTTTGTGTGTTCAAGCTGATGTTTTGTGTAAACAAGTCATTCGCTTTGATGTTATCCTGTACACGTAAATGCATACCTTTCGTGAGCAGTAAAGAAATGGTGAAAAAGATGATCCTGGAGGAAAGGCAGTTGACAGTAGGTAAATGTATGTAAATGAGCAGAAGAACTCTGTCAGTGAGCACGAGCGCTGAGTTAGAAGGAGTGGCGACTTCAGCCTTTGAAGATCACTTCCATTCTGAAAGGTTAGTAGAGGCTGTTGGACTCTCAGGCAGTGTATTTAGAATATTTTGGAAGATGTCCAAGTCATATCCAAAGCTTACACTGGAAAAAATTCCAGTCTTCTACTGAAAACCCTTTTGAATAAGTAACGAGTTTATTTGAAAGGGTAAAGTTTTAAGTAATACTTCTATTAGGATTTCTACCTAGTAGAAGCATTGACAAGCATACTCTTCTCCCCAAGGAAGAATAGAACTACTGGGAGTAATCTGGAGCTGTTACATCAGTACAGTCATGCAGTGTTTTATACTCAGGAGAGCACTTTTGTACATTAAAATCAGATTTGGAGCTAATCTGAATTATAATTTCTTCAATGTTAAAATACCACTTTAAAGTTTGCAGAGTCTGAGAGCGGCTTTTTGGTGCTAAAAGTAGCATCGCCTAATAGTTCCTGGGGTTTTGGACTTTAAAAATACTTTCTTGAATAGAAAGCTACATTCATTTGACTCCTTTTTTGTGCTAACATCCATGGAAGATCAGTTCCTTTTGAGTTAATGCTTACTGTATGCTTTGTTTTTTCTGCTCCTACTTTGTCTAGTGCGTTTTAATGACTTAACTGAAAAAGCCTTTACACAAGGAAAAAACTTATTTCCTGTTTCTGTGCTCTATTACGGTACTGTCAGCCAAAGAAGCTCTCAGTAGTGCCTTTTCCGTGCAAATTCCTTTATTTGATAGGAGGAACTCACACATTAATGTGTCCTAGCTCTAAAGTGGTAAAATTCAGTTTTCATGTTGTTAAACAGGTAGGTTGAAAATTAGTGTTCTGAGTGCTGAAAGTAGACAGATCCTCATACATACATCATAAGCTATTGTAGTATTGTGTTTGTATTTGTGTAAAAATTTGAAGCTTTCATACTACAAGGTCTGTAGAATTTAGCAGACCTGAATTTAAATAAAAATATTGCTCAGGTAATGCTAAAGTCAGTGACTGTGTAAATAAAATTTTCACAATTAGACCTATATAGTTGCTTTACAGGCATTTTTTCACTGTCTGAAAGGTATAAAATGGCTTCAGAGGCTGTGAGAAAAAGGCTTCTAGTCTTTTAAGGAGTACTGTCTAGTCTCCCTGACCCTCCCATTGACCTAATTTGTCCTAACTGCTATCGTATCATTAGCGAAAATATCAGTGACAGCAACTACTGATTCCAAAGTAATAGAATAAATACCTCATAATTTTTTTTAACTTCTCTACTTCTCCTTAAGCTTGTACAAATGAAATGGAAATGGAAAGTGGTGGAGAGGATGTGACATTTCAGGAACAACCTATTACTGGTGATGGCCCTGATCAAGAATCAGCTGTTGGGTGTGTCACAGATGGTAAGAAAGAGTTTTTTCAATCTGAGAAAGTGCCAGCAGAGAACCCTTCAGAACCCTCTTTCCATTCAATAAGATTCGTGGTACTTTATAAATTTAAGATAAAAAAGTGCCTGGAAAACAGTAGGAGACAAATTGCATCAGTTCTAGTGTCTGAACTCTAAAACACGAGTATTAACTTTTTTGTTGAAGTATTTTATTGAAGGCAAAGATAGTCTCCAGAATATTTGTATAGGAGAAAGCTGTTTTACTTTTTTTGGTGGGACTGGCTTTCTCCAAAAGCTGGAAGTATAGTTAAATGTTTTGTACACTGGAGGTTTATAGTAAAAAAGACTACTGCTGTCCAAATGCAGTCACTCACACTTTCTCTTGAAGTCTTTCTTGTTTGTAGCTGCAAATAACTGGATTGGATTAATTTCCCCATGTGTGCTTTGGGGCACACTGTTGAATTTCCCTCCAGTTTATATACTTGAGGTTGTAAGTCCACAAGTATCTTTGGTTAGGGTTTTCTTCTTTTCTTTTTTCCCTTTGTAAAGGAAAGATAATTTGTTTAATAAACAAATGTACCCATCAAGACAGGGTGTGTTGCAGTAGCTGATCATTTGTGTTCCAGGACTAAATTTTATGAATCACACGTGAAGTACCAGCCAAAGAAAAGAATACAAATAGAATGGTTTCTGGATCAAGTCCTCTTAATGTGTTAGTGATAGATATCAATGGCAAAGAACTTTCCAGTATGTTCCATCCACTCACGTCTAATGTCGGAGGATAGTTGCTGTAAGGGGAAACAAGAAACCTGAATTTAAATCCAAAGCAAAAAAAAAAAAAAAAATAGTCTTGCAACTGATAACTCTGTTATGCATCACATCCTGTGTTATAAAATCCATGATTTAAAACTATCTGTGAAGACACATTCATAATTAAATGCTAAGCTTTGAACTGTGGAGGCTGAGGAGGTTGTAGCAGTGTGAATTTAAGAAGTAAGTGTAGTAGAAAGTAAGTGACCTGTAAGAGAATCAGGGTCCATCAAAAGAAGATGTGAGAAGCCAAATTGAGAGCGAAGAGGGTTTTCTCCATGAAATGAATGTAAGACCCTGGAACTCCTTGCTGAAGAAGGTTGTGCATGAAAGGTGCTTGATTTGGGTCAAAGGAAGGCTAGACAAATATTTTTGAAAGAAATCCATGAGACATTAGTAAATTAAAAACCAGCATCAACTGTTTACATTTCCTGAAGTCTGAAAGAGTGCTAGGAGGAAAATGTTGGCTTTTTATTTGTACTTGTCCTGTTCTTAGCTGTCTGCTTTTTAGAAGTGTTGGGACAGTTGCTTAAAATACATTAATTTATGCTAGCATACATCTTCAGTATGCAGAAATTAAAAAGGAGAAGCTTTTTCTTCTGCCTACCTGGAAATGTGTGATCATATTCCTCAAAAATTAATCTTGGGTCTGCTGTCTCATGATTTACTCTGCTGTGTGTCCGGGGAAGAAAAATAATGAACTAAAAGCATAGGCTACTATAAACATAGGTACAAAGAAGGATATTTATGAAGTATATTTTAAACTACATATTGAATTGACTGATGTAAAGTGATACGCATTTGGTGTACTTGATGTGTACCAAGTATACTTGTTGACTGGTATACCTGTGTAAGGTTTTCTTTTTTGCACCGAGCCTTTAATGTGGTTGTACTTAGTTACAGGCATATCACCAGAAGAAAAGGCTGCACAACTGGAAGCAGAAGTCTCCGTTGAAATTAATTCAGCTGAAGTGGAAATGTCTCCTAAAAAGACACCAGCATCTGGTGACAGTCAGACTGAGAGAACGATGGAAGTGATGGAAGGTGTTCAAGCTGTAATACAGGAGTTAGACAAACAAGTGGAAGAGAAACAGCTGCCACAGGATAGTGTGGAGGTATCGGAAGTATCCACAGCGGACTCTCGGTCTCTGCCTTCAGTACCTGAGACCATGACTGTGATGCCAGAAATACAAGAGTCTGAAAATAAAGAAGATACTTGTATCCCTGTAGAACAACAACTGGAAATGATAAGAGTGCAGAAAGATGTAGAAAAAGGAGAAATACATGAAACTTCTGACACACCAGCTCTTCTAGAAGTAGAAACTACTTCTGCAAATGAAGGTGTTGCAGATAAGTCACCAGTTGGAGACAAACCTATGAAATCACCAGCTGAGACTTACCCCTCATTTCCCCCATCAGTTACTATAAACAAGACAAATGTGTCTTCCTCACCAGATGTTTTGTTAGACTTGCATTCTGCACGAGATGTACAGCACAGTCAGCCTCCAGCATTGCCTTCCACAGCTGGAAATGCTCTCCCAACGACTTACATATCAGTTACTCCAAAAATTGGCATGGGAAAACCAGCCATCACCAAACGCAAGTTTTCTCCCGGAAGACCCAGATCGAGACAGGTAAGCACGTGGAGTGTTTCATTATATATTTATGAAGCACATAGTTCAAATTTCAGTATAATGCATTAAATTCACCTGTTTTTTAGAACATAACATGCATTTATTCTCATAAGTGAGTGTGTAGTGTGCTTCTTCAAGGAAGTAATTTCATGTTAAATAATTGAAAGGTCAGACATCATAAAGGTTCTCTCGTGAGATGTAAAGTTTCTTCTGGTTCATGCTCAGAGTGAAATAAAAGTTTGTTTGATTTTCTCATAACATATGCTACAAATGCAGATACACATATGCTGTGCCTTTTAAGTTACCTCTTCATAATTCTCATATATCCATTTATTTTGGCTAGTAGTTTCAGAGTCTGTTACAAAGTTCCCTAAACTGGCTTTATAGAAAAACCCACTACAACTCTGTTTCCGTTACACTGCGAGAAATTTTCTTGATTGGCATTTTTAATGATGTTACAAATAATTTTGTGGTTTTGTAACATTAGCAAATACCATGTAAGAACTGTCTGGTACAAATGGCTGTGGTTTGGCTGGGATTAAATTTGATAAGGGAAAAGAATCCTCAAGTCTGTCACTTTCTATGGCATCTTGCTCCCTGTTTGAGTTGTGTGGAAAATGGTTCATCATTCTGAGAATTCATTTTGTGTTTGCAGAATTGTATATGAAAAGTATGTCAGTGTGACAAATTAGTGTTTCATTTCTGTTCTTATGACAATTTATTTTTAGCCTTTGGGGCTTCTAGGTTAATGACTTCATGCTTTTTTGAAGATTGCACAATGCTTTACATTTTTACGTGTTGCCTAAGGGTTCAGATTTTTAGTTCTTAGGAAAAGGTATGAGAGAGTGTTCTGAAAGGGTTAAAAGTAAATAATAAAGGCAACAAACATAAGAAATTATATAATAAAGGCAACAAACGCAAGAAATTAAATTTGGAAGGTTTTACAGTATCTCTGGGTTGTTTTGTTGTTGTTTTTTTTTTTTTCACTCCCATATACAAGCATGTCTAAAAATAATTTTTCTTAATACTCTGTACCATCTTAAAAGAAGTGATTTCCTCATCCATCTGTGGATCCTGAATATATGGCTCCTCACTTTTATAAGACGCACACTTCACTAGAGTCAGGGGAATCCATGTAAAGGAATAGTTTCTGATTTGGATTTCTTTCCATTAAATTTAACGTATTGTGCTGGGTAGTAGACTGAATGAAAGAGATAACTTTCTTCAAAATCTGTTAATACAATTTCTAATAAAATATATTTGAATAATTACTCAGTTTTTCTGTCTAATACAGTTATGCATAATCTGAAATTATTTCCTGTATTAGATCTTAGTAGTTTGCATTTTTAATAGTCTTTAGTGTAGTATCTGCAATGCCATACATCACTCATACTTTGCAAGGACTAAAACCCTACCCTTGTGAAAGGACACAAGCCCTGAAAACTATATTCTGCTTAAAAAGGCTTCTTGATTCTCTTCCAGGACAGTACTTATCAGTGTTGCTGTCATTACCACCTCTGTCTCCCCTGTCATTTTTGCAGGCGTCACTGCTTTGGTTAGAAACTAAAGAAGCAAGAGAAAATCCAGCTTCTGATCAAGAAGGGAGCTATGTATAAATCAGTCTGTAGGTATAGTTGATAAGAATTGCTTTGGCTGGTACAAGCTTATTCCACTTTGGAGAATGTATTTTTTCTGTGTCAGCAGAAGAACTTCTGTCAGTAGGTACAGTTCTCTAACAGTGTGTGTTCGGATAGTGTATTATCCATACCTTCAGCTACAGGAAAGCTTTAAATCTGCATTCAGCCTAGTGGGAGGACCATTTCTCTACCAGCTTGGCATCTCTGACTTCCAATGGGTTTTGGTCCACATGCTGTTTTTTTTCTGTTATCCTCCTCCACGGTAGACCCAAATTGGTTTCTACATATATCTGAAACTCAGTTGTTTGTACATCAGAGATACTCACTAGTAGCTTCCAGCTTGATAAAGTTTTTACAGTGCTTTCTTCAGAGTTGTGCCTGTGCAGTTTTTTCTCCGTGGAACGTGGAGATTCTTCACCCTTGCCTATAAACTGCAGATTTGTGCTGGGGGCAGCACAAATCTTTCGTATTTCTCTTCTTTCATATTTCTTGATCTTTCATATTTCTTTTCTCTGAAGTAGTAGTCTGAAAAGACATTATCAGTAAGTTTATCAATGACTAATCTGACGTATTTCTGGTTTGAAATAAATCTTCACAAGGAAAATAGGTATTTTTTTTTTCTGCAGAAACATACTTTAAATGGTACTGAGTATATTCTAGGTGTCTGAGTTGAACGAATTTGAGATAGTAATTTTTGCTACAGCAAGGTGTACTGGAAAGCGTAATATGAAGTCAGTAAATGGAGGGCATTACAACATATTGTAAGACTGGTAGGTAAAGAGTTGAGAATGGTCTGTAGAATAATACTGAACAGAAAATAATAACCATGTACCGTCTTTGTTATACTATAAGTATTATTTTAGGATGCATTCCATGGAAAATAGTATAATTAGAGGCATTTAATTTTAATCATGCAGATACTGGTGATCATATTTCTGGGTGTTTTAAGAGATTTTCTAAAATGACACTGAAAAATGCAAAGCACCATGATGGGTTCAGATTTCATATGTATGTTCTTTCTTGGGTATTACGGCTTTTTTTGCTGTTTTCAGTTACATGGTACTACTAAATGTGTTGTTGTAGTGGTAGATGCTGGGGAAAAAAGATCAAAAAGAGTCTTTTTCAAGGATTGGGTTTTGTTACTGTTCTTGTGTTTGGGGTTTTTTAATGAGGGGAGCTATATTTTTAACTGGTTAAATTATGTTCGCAACCCTAAAATTACATCAAATACTGAGTTTCAGATCCAGCTTTGTGCATTTGCAATTGCAGTAGATTTCATAAGGCATTAAGCAGCTAAACACAGTCAGTGGTAATTTAGTGAGATCTCCTTGCTGACACTGGGTTTCCTTTTGTTATAATTTACTTGCAGCTGTGTTGTTCAATTTTGAGAACTCAAGAATATGATGGAGAATTAGAACTTCCTGTTTCTGTCGCAGTACATAATTATTGCTGTGGTTCTGATGTAAATGAACTGAAAAGAACTTTCTCTTCAGTGTTGTGTGGTAATAGGAATTAATTAAAAGCTAAAATATAATTAATGTATCTCTTTGATGTAATTCATTTGTTCATAGTATTGTGGAAGTGTGTGTTTTTAATTAAGTTTATCTGACCAAGAATTCAAATGTTTCTGATCTACAGTAAAGCTTGGATTAAATTTCTAATTTAATTCTTAACAATATGGTTCATGAATCATCTACAGTTCATTTTGTTTTGCAAGACCAAGTATTTTATATTCAGCTTTAATGTTCTATTAGCTTTTTAATGTTTTGAATATATTTAATAATTAGAAAAGTGTATCTTCTTAAAAGATAAATAATCTTTTACATCCTGAGTAAAAGCAGGTAGGTTGAGTTGTTGATTAAGTGTTTTCAGCATGGTTGAGATCTCCAGTTTTGACCCTTAGCCAACATGTTGCCTCCTTTATAGATTGATGTAAGGATTGTTTCTGCAATACACATATCTTTTGTGTTGCTATACAGAGTTTGAGTTTGCCATATTCTAAGAACAATTACTGACTATTCATTACGAATTTTAGGGTAATAGGGAAACTAACTAAAATTCAATGGATATTTTAACTTTATCATGCTAAAATGGAATGTTCTTTGATATTAAAAATATGGCTAGCATAGTAAAGGTGGATTTCCTATTGCCACAGAGCTGCTGATGTAATTGCTGACTAGGGTGACAGTGCTTAGTAAGAACATGAGATTTTGACAGAGAAGTGGCTCATAAACTGCGGTGCTCTTGATACAACAAAATCAGACTTCAGTCTTGCCATTTCTGTATGGTGGAAGCCGTTGTGGGTTCAAAGAGTGGGATTCACCCAAGTGCAGTGCTGAAGGCCTGCTGTAGTCACCTCAAGGCTCCCCTTAGAGCTGGTGGAGAAGACTAGGAGCATGTCGGCTGAGTCTAATCTGACACCTTCCACCCCATGTGTGGTGAATTGCCCTTGGCAAACATCCGTTTCATTTTGCTGGTCGCACAGGATGCCCAGGGTGGCCAGCACAGGTAGGGTGATGTGTGTTCCATTGGAGTCCACCCAGGGATGTGTTTGTGTGGGTGTATCACACCTCTGTGTCTGTGGAAGTTTGCTTTCTTTACCCTGGTTTCTGACTTGGTGTAGTTGTGCCCGTGTTCTGTCACGAATATTACGCCCTTATGTTCTGGATGTGAGCATCGTCCATCTCTAGGTTTGCAGGTGCAGAAGGTTTCTGCTCAACAGTATTTGCCTATTAGAGGTTGTTGATCCTTTTGATCTGTTGAGTTGTCTGCATGGTAACCATCTAACTGAAGTCAAGTAAAAAACTGGGATATCAACATCTTAACAGTTTAAGCTCTTTAATCAAGCACACTCAACTTTAACCCAAGTGAAGATGAGCAGTTGCTGGCATTAGCAGTTCAGCTAGAGTATTTTTGGAAGCACCTTGGCAGAGGGGAGACAGTGTTGAGCAGTTGAAAACACACAGGTAGTCTTCTGGGCACAAAGCAGTTCGTAGTTGTGTGTCACATTACCACCTTGTATAGGCAGAATTGTGTTGTGAGGTTTTTTTATTTGTCAAGTTTGGGGTTTTTTGTTTGATTGTTTGTTGGGTTTTTTTGGTGAACTTTTAAGTGCTGGATTGTTCATATTCCCTTTCCCATGCAGGCATAGCTGAACTCCTAGAAAACAGATTTATAGTGAATACCACCATAATATCCACACTGTGGGTTGTACCAGTTGGACAATGTTGGCATTTTTAAAGTGCAACTGTTAAGCATAATTAGGCTTTTAGGTTGCTGAAAAACTTTTCCTTGTGGATCTGTTGTGCCAGTTTGAGTACTGAGCCCTATGAAGACAGGCTGAGAGCGCTAGGCTTTTTCAGTCTGGAGAAGAGGCGACTGTGAGGAGACCTTTGAGCAGCTTCCAGTAGCTAAAGGGGCTGATAAGAAATCTGGAGAGGGACTTCTGACAAGGGCATGTAGAGATAGGACAAGGGGAAAAGCTTTAAGCTGACTGAGGAGACATTTAGATTAGGTATTAGGAAGAAGCTCTTCCCTGTGAGGGTGGTGAGACGCTGGCACAGGTTGCTCAGAGAAGCTGTGGCTGCCCCATCCCTGGCAGGGTTCAAGGCCAGGTTGGACAGAGCTTAGAGCAGCCTGATCTAGTGGAAGGTGTCCTTGCCTGTGGCAGGGGTTTGGAACTGGATGAGCTTTAAGGTTGCTTCCAACCCAAACGGTTCTGATTCTGTCTGAGCAGCCGTAGGTTACTGCCTATGAGCTCTGCAAGCAGAAGGCATCATAGGTGCTTTTCCTTATCTGCTCAAATCTAAGTGAAATGCTGGCTTATACTCATTTGGGCTAATGTGGCGGTGCCTTACATGGGTTAGACAGGTACTGCCCGTGATCCTTCTGGCCTGAAATGGGTTAAGGGGGTAACCTTTTCTTTTTTCTAAAGTCATCACAGCTGTTAAAATACCTATTTACTGTCTGAGATGAATGTGTTCTGAGGAGTTATTGATTCCAAAGAAACTGTATTCCACACATTCTTGATGAAGACTATTTCATTTCAGGGAAAAAAAAAACAAACCACTTCATGTTTTGCAAAGCTGTCTCATTTTTTTGAATGCTTATTACTCTGTAGACCAGTATTCAAAGGCATAAATGCGTTTGGGCTTGCCCATGTGTGCAGTCGTGCATGTGTGAATAGTTCGGACTATTAGTATGCATAAGGTTATTCCATATCATCTGTACAATTCTACTGCCAAATGTAATTCTCAGGAAGGTAAACCTACGCTTTTCATCTTGTTTTGCATCTCATCTTGGTATTCATTATTTCTTACTCTTGCAAACTTAGATTTAGGAAAACATATTCTTTAACTATTCTAATGTGTAAAATTAGAATAAAGTTATTAATGGTGGTTATCTCCTGCAATCTTTACTCAGGGTTTTTGAAAGTCTTCCTCAGATTTTAATGTGTGTGAGG
Source organism: Psittacus erithacus (assembly GCA_009867235.2). Lineage (NCBI taxonomy): Eukaryota > Metazoa > Chordata > Aves > Psittaciformes > Psittacidae > Psittacus > Psittacus erithacus. The sequence continues at coordinate 118,987 of WYDI02067321.1, forward strand.
AACTTTCAGTGGGCTTTTTTCTTCACCAGCTTAACATTTTCCTCTTATTTTGCTGTATTTCTTGTGTCAAAGTTCTACAGTGTCTCACCATGGTGAGAACTATATAAATAGGGATAATAATTACTTTAAAAGTTTGTTGGTATACCATATGGATGTTTATTATTGCTCGTATATATTAATGTATTAAAATTTGATAGCACAGCGTAACCTGAAAACACTGGGGTGGAAAAAAACTAAGTGGGGTTTTAGAATGATTTATTTGTGTCAAACTGGCAGGAAGGAGATACTTTGTTAATTACCATGGCTATTTTTATTTTCTTTTTTCCAGTGGTTTCTTTGTATTCTTTTTGTTTCGCACAGTTTTTAAACCAGTTGTTGCTGTGATTGGCAGTAGTTTAGACTTAGAAGTCAACTAAGGCCATCTGTTCTCTGAAAATGTGATTTGAAGTATAAAAGAGAATGTTATAATCTCAAACCACTGTCTTCATTTGATGCAATAAAATTTAGGGATATAATTTGTTGTTGTGGTTGCTTGGTTTCAATTTGTATTATACTTTGTTTATTAAATTCATTGTTATACTTAACTGTCAGTTGGAGGTTAATACTTGTTCTAGTGTATGTTTCAATGAAAACCTAAAAATTTCCCACCTTCCTCTTACTCAGTGAACTAATTGACTATCTAGGTTAACATAGAAATGCCTATGCCTGCATGTGCTTTGCTTTTCAGATTTTTTTTGTTGCTTGCCTTTTTCTTTTTTTTTTTTTTTTCTTTCCTTTTATGTTGCGAAGTTTTATACATCTATTTTCTCACCTGCCGTATCCTAGGGGGCTTGGAGTACCAATAATACAGTCAGCCCACCTTCCTGGTCCCCAGACATTTCAGAAGGTCGGGACATTTTTAAATCCAGACAGCTTCCTGGCAGTGCCATTTGGAGCATCAAAGTGGTAAATAATCTGAATTTATTTTCATATCCATTGCTATCTTTCTGCTGTAGAGACTAGTGATGAAATTCTGTATCTCACAACTGAATTTATCTTCCATTCTATTACTGTTTAAGGCCTTTAAAAGTTATTGAAACTCTGGAGCTTTTAGGCTAAGAAAGTGTATGCTTTCCAGAGCATACAGTGTGATGGCATTGCCCTGATGCAAAGAATAGTTTGTATTGCCAATTTTTCATGTATATGGAGTACTTCACTTTTTGTGGTTGGCTTTACATAGCTGTCAAAATAAATTACCTGAGAAAGAAAATGTCCTTAAGCCTGGCAGTAAGGTAAGCCAGGTGTGGAAAGGAGCAGAGATCTGAAGGGTGGCTGTGAAGAAATCTTGAAGAGTGGATTCAAAGTATCATTGTTCTTAGCTTATGAGGGAATAAATAACAACTTTCCTACCTGAGTAGATGGACCAAAGCTCCTATCCACAGTGGTGTTTACCATTAAAAACACATGAAGAAACTAAGTGTAATTATTTTTAATTAAAGGCAAAAAACTAAATGATGAAACTCTGACAGATAGCTGTAGCTTCCCAATGATTTATTTTCATCTCACTTTAACTCTCATCCTAATTTTATTTTAGTTTGACATTAGCTTAGCTTTTGCTGCTTTAAGCATTAATTTTCAGCTTAATATTCAGCATTAACATTGATATAAGTATGTGCTTATTCCTGTTACTAGTTGTGTGAAAATAACAATACTGATACCTAGTCTGCAACAGACAAAATAAGACACATGCCAGAAGAGTTTGCATTTTAAACACCTGGTGCTTGTTTGTCTGTGTGTCCATATGTATTAATTCCATATATATTAATTCCATATATATGTAAGGACAACATTTTTTGTTTCACCTTAACACATATAAATATTTAAGCCATCAGTAGCATCCTTCTTTTCACTTCCTAAAATAACATGGTGTAACATTATCTTGTTCTGTAAGAGTAAGTCAGTTTAATTTCTCTTTCCATTAATAGATGGATGTTAATACAATTTTAATATCAGGATGCTTGGATTTTCCCTTAATTATGACCATAAACTTCTATATTTTCTTTAAAACAGAAGTTGGCATATTTGAAAAATGCTGTTGCTAATATTGAACCCATAGTGCTGCTTTCCATCTAGGGAACTCCTGTCTCTGTCAGTAAAGACTCTTCATGTCTGTTGGCGACACCATCCCCAGGGAGCTTTGTGGTTCCGTCAACACTGTTTTATTGAGCAAATGTTTTGCCTTGGTATTAAAAGTAGTTTCCAGCAAATGTTTGGATCCAGACCCTGTATCTAGAAACTCTGTGGATGGAGTCAGGCACAAATTTGAAATGCAATATATAATGTCACTGCTTATTTTGTAGAAGAAAAAATGCTTATTTGAGTATACACTTTAACTATCACCAGATACACAGATCAGAGGCTCTGAAAAATGTTGTAAAGATGTTTAGTATACCACCCAGAACTTGAGGACATTGTGAGTATGTTCTTTTTCTCTGTGGAAGTGATTAGGAAGGCTTAGGGATCCCCTTTGTGTTTAGTTCATTTTGAAATTTAGAGGAAAAAAAAAAAGATGTGTTTGAACTAGTTCACAGTACCAATATCAGCTAATTATTATTATAAACATGCGTGCTTTTCCACAGTTAATTGTAGTGGAACATACTATGAATGCTCCAGAGCACACAACACTACAACTGTCCATCTCCATCTAAAATACGGGAGAAAAAAAGGTGTCTAAGAATATATATATATTTTGTAGCATAAACATCATGTTATAGGGAATGTCGGTCTGAGTTAATTGGTATAATTAATATAAAAAGCTCTCAGTGTATCTAATGAATTAAGAGCTTTTGTGGAGCCAGTTCCTACTTCACTTTGGGAGCAGGGTTGAGTTCTAATAAATTCCACTTTTTGCTTGATTATTCATAGCATAAGCAAAGCATCTATGATTGCAAGTAATCAAGTGTCCAGACCTTATTTAGAAGTCCCACGTCTGAGCTGTTTAAAATTAAAAGAAAAGCTAAGCATAAAATAGAGGATATTTATTTTGGATACATAGCAATTTGGGGGGGGGGGAAGGGGGGGGAGGGAAAGCAAACAAACAAACAGTTCCATATTTCCAGTTATTCCTGACCAAAAAAAATAAATGTGTCTGGTTTTGACTGCTTCCTCACTGGTGATAAAGGTGATCACATTTATGTCATGTAAGTAATTAAAGGTATTTCACAACAGTCTGTGCAGGGACTCAGTAACTATGTCCTAATGTGCTCATATTCACTTGAAATCATAGGGTGGTTTTTTTCTCTTATGCTTTTCCCTAGATGCGTTGAACAAGTTTAAATCCCCTATAACAAAAGAACTTCAGGTTTCATTTATATTGTTATCTTATATTGAATAGGGCCGTGGATCAGGATTCCCAGGGAAACGGCGACCACGTGGTGCTGGTCTTTCAGGAAGAGGTGGCAGAGGTAGATCAAAACTGAAAAATGGAGTTGGGACTGTAGTCATTCCAGGGGTAAGCACGTTTATTTTTAAGTCATACTGAAGTCTGTTAATGTAACGTAATTTTATTCAGCCATAATTCTTGTATTAAAATACTGCATAAAACCAGAGAGCGCTAAATAGCCAAAGTATTTGATAAAACCTGGCCATTACTAGGTGTTTGTGATGCAGAACTAGAGCACCGTAGCTTAACGGATCTGAAGCAATTCTGTGCTGATCTTGCCACTTGAAGGGACAACTGTTGGGATTCTTAGAGTATTCCTGCTATTTCCCTGGGTGGAAAACATGCTGGGTAAAGGCGTGGAAGGCATTCTCAATGGAAGAGCACAAAGAGGGAGAGAAAGACTTGTAATAGCAGCCACAGCATGGTCAAAGGTTCTCTGACCAAGGGGACCAAAACTGAGCACTGGGGGAAGAATGCAAAAACAGAAGAAGCTTAGAGAAGAAGACACTTCATAACTTTGAGGGGTGAGGACTTGTTGAACAGGAGGTGGTATCTTTGTCTTGGGCAGCCTGTGTTGGTGCTTTCATAAATTTGTGTGTTCACGTTTAAAAATTTTTGGAAACCATGTTAACCTTTTTTAGTTCTACAGATCATCAGCCTGTTGTTTTAAATTGCTGCCTGCTCGTTTGATCGCCTGTGCTCCTAGAGAAGAGGCAGTGGAGATTTGTTTTCTGTTTACCTCCTCTATCCATATCGCTCAGTTTCTGTAGATATCCATAATTTCTCCTCCTTTTCCTTCCATTCTTTCCTTGCTAGTCTGGAGAATCCCAGTACAAGGTTTTCCTTGTATGGAAGGTTTTCCATCTCTTTGATCATCCCCATCAGCTGTTTTGTCGCATTCATTTTTTTTTTTCTTTGAGAACTTTCCTCTGCCATTTTATAGCCCAGCACTCAGCTTTATGAAGTTCTTGTGCAGTTCACAGTTGTCTTTTGGCTTTTAATACTATGAATATCTTAATGCTATTGGTAAGTTTTATTAGTTCGCTCCTTGCTTGATTTGACAGATTGTTCAAAAGTTAGGTGAACGACCTGTTAGCAGACATTCCCTATCAGATTTCCACTAGTGCTGTTTTCCCACAGAGAACATTAATAACTTATTTCACTACTTATTTTGTGTCTTTCGCCAATGTAGGGGCCATTCCTCCAATTTTATGTCAATTTACCTTTTTTTCAAGTAGCATTGGTGAAGGACTTTGCCTAAAGAATGTGGTAACGAAGTAAGTGATGTCAATTAGGTTTCCCTGTCCCCAGGCTTGTTGACTTCCCCAGTGAGCCCTGATAGATCATGATTCACCATAATTAAAGCTTCCTTGATTCTTTAATAAGAGATTATCAGTGTGGCTGCAAGTTCTCCGTTGTGATCAGTTGTCAGATATTCTCTAGGACAGCACCAAGCTTCCCTCCAGAGACCTTTGAGAAAATGGTTTTGCTGTCTCCCATACAGCGCTGAAGTGATTCTGAGCAAGTCATTGCTCACTTCAGTTGATAGTTAAACTATTTCATACTTGAAGTCCTTTTAAAACTCTTAAGTCTTACACAAGTCTTGGTTTGCTCCTCATAAGAAGAAGGATTTTGGTGTGAAAAACTGTTTGAAATCTGGAGTGCAAAAAATTCAGAGTTTTTTTCCTCCTATGGACTTGTCGTCTTTGAACATTCTGTTCAAAGTTTGATTATCAGTCAGCCCTGCTGATTTTGGAAAGCATCCTGTTCCTCATGTTCTGAAAAGGACTTGCTTGGTTTTATGTCTTTATGAAGTAATTCCTCAGCCTGTCTTTGTAGCTGCTTTTTTGTGTTCATATACAATCTGTTTGAGTTTATACAGCATTGTGCTGCTTTTTGCCTCCTGTATAATAATTTCTTGGAATACCTTGGTATTTGTGATCTTAGAAAGGAGCAAATGTCTCTGTCATTGTTCCATTTTAAAGCTTTGGATGGTCCAAGATTCATAAGCAAATACGTGATTTTAAACATACAAGTTGAATTCCACTCAGGCTAGTCTTAAGTACCTTAGTGAATTGGAGGCATTCATATCGTTAGTTTGATGTTATAAAGCACAAACTTGTGCTTCAAGAGAAGCTGAGTTTTCTAAAACACATTCTTAAAAATTTTTGTAACTGAACAGAGGATACTGAGTTAGGTAAATTGCTATAAAAGCAAAATGGACTCCGCTCTCTACAATTTCCTATAGAAATGTAAACTTTTGACTTGCCAAGTAAGTGGCAACTTTGGAGTTGTAGAGCAGAGCTGTGGCTCTTCCATTTCCATTTTAAAGTGCAGTGGGGTAATGTGTAAGGGTGGACAAAGGAGAGGAAGAGAATGTGTCTGTAAAACTGAAACGATGATGATGCTTGTACTGATGTGAAAATGTGAATTAATGTAGTAATTTCTGGTGGTGGTAGGTTTTTTATGAAAGTTCGTACTGTATGAATAAATACCTGCTAAGCTGGTATTCTTTGGTACTACTAAAAAGGTGAAATATTTAGAGAATGCTTCATCTTGTCTTCTGTCTCACAATATGTGGTGTGCTTGCAGTTCATGTTCTGTGTTTTTCTTTAATAGGTCACAACTATGGATATTTCATCTAACAAAGATGAGGAAGAAAACTCGATGCATAATACAGTCGTCCTCTTCTCCAACAGTGACAAGTTCACTCTCCATCAGGTTAGGATAGTAGTCACTATGTTTTCATTTTGTTTCTCTGTTTTTAATTAGAAAATAGTAAATGAATGTCCTTGTTAGGAGTTTAAGTTATACAGCAAGCTAGTTGGATTTTACAGTGTTTCCAGAATTTACTGTCTGGCATGTGTTGAAAATCAGCTCTTCTCTCTCATTTCAGGATATGTGTGTGGTTTGTGGGAGTTTTGGCCAAGGTGCTGAGGGCAGGTTGCTTGCCTGTTCTCAGTGTGGTCAGTGTTACCATCCATACTGTGTCAGTATTAAGGTGAGTTACATTAAAAAATTTCTTAGTTATACTGTTTTCATATTGTACTTTAATAGCACTATGGTGCCTTTGGTTTTATGGTAATTAAGGAAGTCATTAACTTGTTAGATATTCATCAGCTAATGTGACCATTATTTATATGCGACTTGTGAAAGACTTTAATTAAATGTCATTTTATATTATGCATTGCCTCAAGAGAAATCAACCTTTTTTGTAATTTTGCAACCATAAATAGCACTGATTATCCAGCAGTTGGTTAAAATAACAGTTTGAGATATAAGCTTAAAACCTAAATACAAGCAGAATTAAAAACAAGGGAAAAAAATTACTCTGCATCTTCATTTACTAGGGACATAAGGTTTAGTTGATTCAATTTGTCTGTTGGCTGTCAGAATTGACAGCAGTTGGAGTGTTTAATTAATACATTTTGCATTCATTAGCCTAGGAGAGAATGTGTGAAAATTAAATTTGAATGGTATGAGATGACTTAGCAAGCACATAATAAGCTATTTATTGCAACATATACAGTATACACTCTTTATTGTAGGGGCACATCTATGCAAAAGATGGCTTTACTACATAACTAAATAAAGCAGCCTTGCATTCTCCTTCATCCCTTGAGGACTAGTTACTCCCATAAAGAGTAAACTGTCCTACACGTAAAGCCAATGCAGTATATATTCTCTATTATGCTAGTTTATCCAAAGAAATTGTCTTCTGGAACAGTATCAGATGTCATTAATTACAGTTTCTTTCTGTTTAATCCATTCCCATTTATTGAAGCTTCAGGAAGTCTAATTAGCAGTTGCTAAACAGCTACTTGTGGTGTGGATAGTGTGCACAGAAGAGCATCCTGTGCTTCACCAGCCAAACCTTAATTTATACAACGATCACACTTCATAGAGCAGTTTTCAAATAATCTTCACCTTGCCATTTGCAGATTACTAAAGTGGTGCTTAGCAAAGGTTGGAGGTGCCTGGAGTGCACAGTGTGTGAAGCCTGTGGGAAAGCAACAGATCCAGGAAGGCTGCTTCTCTGTGATGACTGCGACATCAGCTACCACACGTACTGCTTAGATCCACCCCTGCAGACAGTTCCAAAAGGCGGCTGGAAGTGCAAATGGTGTGTTTGGCTCTGGGATCAGAAATACTGACTGCTGGCCTCTTTTTTTTCCTTTTGTCACTGTGTACTTGCATCATTAATTAACTGTAATAATGTTTTAATTGTATTTAAGTCAGGTGTATTTAAAAAAGCAAACAAAATACTTTTGAGTTGTTTCATTCAGTTATCAGTTTAATAGAGAAACTCTTAATACTTCATGCCAAAACCTAACTAAGTAGAGGTGGACAAAACTTTTCTTTTGACACTCTTAGCCAGAAATAAAATATCCAGTTTCCATTCATTGGAACGTTCATTCCAGTGCTTGGTTGGAAAAATGAATGGATGCTTCATCAGATTTTTCTCAAAATAAAACCCTCTGAAAACCATTTGTTTTACTTGGGTAGAACACAGACGTCTCACATAGTTAAGTCTCTGTATATCAAAGTGAACGGCAACTGGAAGCAGGAAGTCCTTTGACCTGTTGAGCTGTTACAAGCACCCATCTACCTAGTTTTGCAGATTGAAGGGAATTCTTACTGAGGAACATTCTTTAAAAGTATAAAAAATGTTGGTAATATTCAAAATCCAAACACTACCATTTTCATTCAGTTCAGATAGTTTGACCTGAAACGAATCCCCCCTTCCCCAGTGGTTCATGTTCTAAAACTTAATTACTCACCCAGTTAGAAGTAGGAGGGTTTTAAAGCCACAAAATAATCTTCCTATGTACTGAAAGTAATAGATCATTTTGTCTGTTCTGCAGGTGTGTTTGGTGCAGACACTGTGGAGCAACTTCACCAGGTTTAAGATGTGAATGGCAGAATAATTACACACAGTGTGCTCCCTGCGCAAGTTTGTCTACCTGCCCAATCTGCTATCGCACTTACAGGGATGAAGAACTTATAATTCAGTGTAGACAATGTGATCGGTAAGGATTTCTAATACTGTACAGGTTTTTCCTGTTTAAGGCTTATTTTAATTTTTTCCCCCAATGTAAAAGTGTAAAGATGGAGGGAATGGTCTTGTGGTAAAGACCACTGGATTGAGTCTCAGAAGTATTGTAATAGTTCATTCCAAGTTGTACCACCGTCTTAAGTATGCGACTCTGGGTGAATTAATTAATCACTCTGTGTCTCATCTTCCCCCTCTGTAAAGTTACAACTAATGTACCTCACAGGATGGTTATTGTGAGGCTCAATCTAGATTACATTGTATCAAGTAAATAGTTAAAATGATTGCAATATAGGGAGAAAATTATGATACTAAGACATATTTGCTTCCCAGATGTCGTTTTATAAATAGTTCCTTCCTGTGAAGGGAAATAGATAATCTGGTACTGTATGTACAGTATTTAACACACATCACATTAGAGGAATACTGTATATGGATAACCCGATTCATCATTTCTCTCTGAAAAGAATTTAAACTAAATTGATATTTCACATTTACATGGACCGTATACTGATATTTTGGTCTCCTAAAACACCACATATTTCCTTTAAATTGTATTTTTTTCCCCCACTTAATTTCTAGATGGATGCATGCAATCTGTCAGAACTTAAACACAGAGGAGGAAGTGGAAAACATAGCTGATATGGGTTTTGACTGTACCATTTGTAGGCCATACATACCACCAACAAACGGTAAGACGACAGTGGAAACCAATGACAGGATTGCACACTGCAATAATTAGGTTTGGGAATGTGTCATGGTTCTTTGCTGTGGTGGAGATTTCGCTCGTGGTAGAAGGAAGATTTTTCATGTTTATTTTAAGGGCCCCTCTGGAAGTGTCCTCGGCTGTTGCGCACCCTCTAGTGATTGGTTGCAAGGCCAAAGAAAACCTAGCGGGGGATTCTGGGTAGATGTATTGAAGATAATTTGGGTAAACAACTAAAAGCTTTTGGTTCTAAAAGGGTAAAAGGCATCTAATTTTGTCAAGTGGAAAAAAGCCCAGTTCTCTAAAGAATCTGAAAATCAGTTCTAAGCAGAGAAACCTATGTTTTGATATTCAGAGGCTGTCTGAATCAGCAGTAGCTGTAGCAACAGTCCATACAACCACTTTTCCCCTCCTCCCTCACATTTTATTAATGCCACTTGCTCAGCTCTGCCAGTATTTAAGACTAGTGCTTCCCTCCCTAGCTGCAGTCTTTAAAAGAATTTGCCATAATTTCCTTCTTAGGAGTTGCCACTTTATTGTTAAAATGTATAGTTCTTTCTGATGAACTTTGCTTTTCTATGTACATGCTATCAGTGAATATATATATATACACACCAACTTCCTTGTTAGTCTGTGTTACAGTTCTCTAGCAGTGGTACTTCAGGAGCTGAGGTTACTGCAGTTTTTAAGCACTGCTATAGCATCTGGTTTTGTGGATACTGGTTACTGTTATTGTGAGTGGCCTGTCAACGCTTAGGTTGGTCTACTGCATGATTTATGGGTTTGCTACAAGGGTGGTATTCCAGGTCTGTTTTCTCTGTATGTCATCTCATCGGATTTTCTGCTTCAGACTGCTACTTTAATTGAACATTGACACCTATACCCATTTTTTAGCGTAATAGCATGTTGAAGTGTTTGCATTAACACTTTATTCTCATTACTCATGACAGTATAAGGAGGAGGGTACAAGAACTAAGTATTTCAGGGAATACTTGTATCCACCAAAAAGGTGCCAATAAGATTGGCTTTCCTGATCAGGATTGAAGATACCATAAGGCATGTGTTCAAGAGGTTTGCCAAGAAAAGTTCCATAGAGTCTATTTACACTGGCTGGTTGTCATACCAGCATGGCAGTAATTGTAACTTATTAATGTGACCTTGGAGTTTATATGCTCCCTTGTCAACTACACATGGTTGTGGAGCACTTCCAAGTAGCCCACTTGTATCACTATTAAAAAAATGATTTATGTATTTCTGCAAGTTACTTCACTTTTGAGATCCGCTTTCACAAATTCAAAAGGAGGCTTTGTAAGTGGGAAAAAGAAGAAACTTGCAGATGTAACACAGATCTCTGTTTATTTTGTTAATAAGCTCCGAACACTTAAAAAGGTCCAAGTAAGAAATACTCCCTTTGTCTTTCAAGCTGGCGGAGTTACCTTTTAGATATAATTAAAGCTCATAGTGTGTGAGATGGAAAAACTTCACAAGATGGTATCAGGGATGTTTCACTTCCAGGTATAACTGGTCCCTGAGATAGTCCTCCTTGTGTTGCTTAAGTTTGTCTTCTGAAGAATATGAACCAGTCCCACAATACTTGTTAGGGAACTCCCAAGCTTTCTTTGCAGGGTTTTTCTTTTTTCCACCTTTTTTTATGACAAGTTTCTCTGCTTATTCTTTCATGTTTTGACTCAGTATATATTATACCTCTTTAACATGTGTGCGTTTAAAGAGTTGCATGTCTGAATGTCATTTGGTGCATGTTCATAGAAATATTTGCATGTACTTTTATGTGAAATATTTCAGTCTTTTCATTAATTCTTCTACAACTCCTTTGAAAATTTTCTTTATTTTTTGTTTCAAAGTGAGAGCAATCAGCATTTGATAAACTTAGAGAAACTAAACAAATGTTAGTTAACAGTAGAAAACTGTTTAAAGTGTACCATGTTGTGGGATTCTTACTGGAAGGGTTCTTGTTCATTCCATTTGATATATCACAGATGTGTTGCAAGTATTATTACAAACTTTTTTAACTGCTTTATTTCTAGAAGAAGCAAGAGCCCCTTACCCTAGTAAGTTACCAAGTATTGCAGGTGTACTGTTGGTAAAGAGTAAATTTTTCTAGCATGCAGGTATTGAGAAAGCTTCCATTTTTCTTGCTTCAGGAAATGGAAATTTTTACATTTGTAAGAGCTCTTCCTTATCTCATCATGTCTGATAATCTTACAAAGTTATGTTCTTCAGGAAACAGAAATAAAAGATAAATAGTTGGGTTTTTTTCTTCTCGAATATACATAATATCAAAAGTCATAATGTGGTAAGATTTGCTTCAAAGTAGTATACCATAAAACCGTCATTACTAGATTCTTTTGAAATAATCAGCTCTGATCAGCGTTTCATCAGGTTCCTTTTACTTTGGTCTCAAGTTATAACATATGTTCCCCAGCGTATTTGCTGTGCCTGTATAAATTTATTTCTAATTTAGATTGCTTGAGTAGTATTGTGGCTGGGTACGAGCAGCTGCTCAATGTAGCAGCAGCTTTTTCTCTGTGTTGTAATTCCTGCATGTTCAGAAGAGGTGTGCGCATCTACATTCACCCCTAGACAAGCAGTTTTCCACCATCTACCCATCACTTCTGCCTTTCTGTCTTTTGCCCTTGTATGTCATATGCCCCATCTGCAGTTTTCATTCCTTCCTTAATTACTCCCATCCTCTGTCCCTTCACATACGGCAGCATCCTCCTGTGTTGGTGGTGTTTTGTTTTCTCAGCAGGAGGCAAAGGGACCAGCTCTGCCTGGTTTTCTTTAGTTACAGTTGATCTGGTAACAGTTTCTGCTACCTGCCTGCCTGGCTGCATTCCTCCTGCGTCCAGTGTAAGCATACCCTCAGAGCCAGTGAGGACTTTGTATCACTTACTACTTCAGAGATGCTCAATAGTGCTAGTGGTACACATATTATAGCCGGGAGCCTCAGTTGTACAATTTTTGTGAATAAAATTTTTTTTCATTCTGAAATTTAATTTAGTGTACTTTACAAATACAGGATATGAAAGCAACATAACACTATATGTTAAAGAATTTAACTTTTGATTTTGCTTTACTATTTGGTACATTTATTTTGTCAGCTCTCACGTTGTTGTGAGTTACTGTATCTACAAAGAAATTCCTGGGTCATGCGTGCAGTTATGCAGTCATTGAATAGTGCTCTGTTATTGTAGTGTTTTTACATAAACCATTTCACTCTGTCCCTTATGCTGATTTAATTTCTTCCTAGAATTGTTCTTTTCTATTACAGCCTTACAGTTGGCAGTCCCCTTGCTTTTTTGAAACTATGATTCTTCTCATCGTACTGTATTCTGTGCAGTTTGTTTCGAGCTGAGGCTACTGAATGTTGTGCAGTACTCAGCATGTTTAAACTCTTTTGCCAATAAGCATAATAATTTTAGTTAAATTTCTGCTTAGTGCCTCAGAAAGCACTCTTTTGTTTACTGCTTTTTTTTTTCCCCCTTGAACTGTCTTTCTCTAACTGTACTGTGTTTCTCTGTTACTCATTTTATTGATTTTAATCCCTAGTCTGCGCTCTACTTAGCTCCTTTTCTGGAAGTCTGTTTGATACTGTCTTCAAACACTGTTTGTTTTGTGCAGCATTTGTGAGTTGGTCTCTGAAGGCCTCACCTCTGTCACTGTCAGCTTGTTTACTTGACTATTTCAACTCTATTCCATCTCCAAAGCTAAAATTGTTCACAGTTCGACCTGGACCAAAAGAACACTCCCTGTTGTTTGACTTCAAAATGAGGATTTCAAATTCCCTTTCACAACGGTCTTTCCTAAATTTTTTGTTTACCTTAGATTCTAATTCGATAATTACTATTTCTGCCTTAAAACATCTTGTAGATTATAACCAATTAAATGAACAGATGATGTCTTATTCCACGTTGAGTATTTCTTAGTCTGCCTTTTTTCTTTTGTTTCAATTCAGTGCTGCTGAGTATCTTCCATTCTGCAGCTTGTCCCATACTTTTTGTTTCCTTCCAGCTTAGTGCCTCTTTCAAAATCTAATTTCCAGTTTATTTTCTTCCTTGTCTTTTCCTTCCACTCTTGTATATCAGTTTTTCAGTAATTCTCATGGGCTACTTTCATTTAGTTGTTGCATGGAATATTGGGTTTCTGTAGGTTATATCATATACTTTAGTTACACCTTACATAAAACTTTTAAGGGACAGTAGTTTTTGAAGACAGATTTTTACTGTCCTTATTTTTGTTTATATGCTTAGAGTGCATCCTCTAGATTTCATATCCGTTATTGTATTTAGCAAAGAATTTAAGTGTTACTTCGAAATTTTTGGGCTTATCATAGTCTTGCCCCTTACTTCCATACTGTGTGTGAGATGATCAGAAGCAGTACACATGTGGTGGTCTGATATGGTGAAGAAGCCTTAAACCTCCGACGCATGCTTTGCCTCAGTGATCTCATCTTGTGCACAGATACAAAATAAATACTCCAGATATTTTTCTGAGTCTTAAATTCACCACAGATAAGATTTCTAGGGAAAAAAAAGAATAATCTGTAGATAAGCTTGCCTAGTAGTGCGAACTGTGCCAAGCTAACAGGTTTTCCAATGCTGCTTCTCAGTGTTTGCGAGATTGAAGCTTCTAATTTTCACTTTACTTACTCTGTCTACATAATCTCTGTAAAGTCACTACTAACATTAAAAGTCTAGTCTGCGCATCACAGGTTAGTGAAGCGTGATTGCGATTACTGTAATTAAGGCAGATGAGAAGAGCATTTCTACCCACAGCAACAGTAGTGTAGTTTTGTAGGACATTTTGATCATTTTTTGTTCAGTCTCACTCTTGCAGTGCTTCCCTGAAGCTGTAGTTTTTTAAATTGAGTTTCTGCTGTTCCGTGTATTGATATTCTTATCTTGAATAAGAATTACCCTGTCTAACTTCAACAAGTCATGTATCATCTGTTCTCAGATGTATCACCCATCTCATATGTGTTGTATAAGAAACACAACAGCAACAGACACAGCTAGAATATTGTGTATGAAGCTGTTGGAGCTTGCCTGCCCCTCCTTGGGGAAATCAGACATTAGTCGATACACAATTCACAAATCCCTCCCATTTTTTAATGCTTAGGTGAGCAAAATCTGAATGTCATTACTGTAGGGGTTGCTTTCCAATCCAGTAGATCCAGTGTATTCATTTGCCAGTAGAAAGAGATCATTTACCATTGAGTTCAGTGCCGTTCCAGTGCCATTCTTGGCTCTAAGCAGTTGGAGAACTTCAGTTTGTGTCAGGCTTGTTTTGAAGTCACCTCTTCTGTGACACCAAAAAGCACTTTATTTCAAAGGTGCTACTAAATAGGAACAGCAGTATAGATTAGGGAGTTCAATGAAACTGTTTGAAGAAAAATTAATTTCAGTTTAAAATCAGTTTCAATTTAAATCAAGTCACCATTTTTAAAAGTTGAAATTATTTTCCTTATATTTTTCAGTGCCTTCTTTGGACTGTTGTGATTCATCAGGTGGAGCTCAGATTATTTCAAAATCAAAAGAACTAGGTAAAGAATGTAAATGCTTAACTTCTGATCATTTAGCATACTTTAAGGGCATATTTTTACATGAGACAAAAATTCCTTTTTCTATGATTTTATAACACACAGCATTAACTATCCTTCAGTTACTGCTGCATGCTTTTCATTTTTTCCCCTCATTCGCTCTTTTTTCCTTTCTTTTGCCTGCCATACCTGCACTGTAATAATTACTTTAAATTATGCTTTGATCCTGCAGACTTACCTTAATATTAGCAAACTTGCCTTAATATTAGCAGTGATGACACAGTGGGACTGAGTCAAGCATGTACGCAAATGTTTACAGGCGCAAGCTGTAGGAGGAGACAACTTTTCTGTACCTGTCTGGTTTGTGCTAGCAGTTTATAATCTTGACAAGCCTGATCAGAAGTCACTTTTCATAATGATAGGACCCAACAGCTTCCATCATGTTAGGACATCTTCCATAGCGCTGGGATTTTTTTTCCATTTGGCACCACACAAATGTAGTTCTGAGAGAAGGTTCTCCCCTCAGATCTTCCACCTAAGAAAAAGGATGTGATTTTTTATTTTTTTTTAAAGCAAACACTCCTTTCAACGTAAGAAAACAGTAATCTGAGAAGAATTGTGTTCAGAACGAGCTGTGTTTGGAAGTGTTAAATATTGCATAAGAAAACATTTCTGGTTAAAGGGAATAAATGTTGCGATGTTTATATGATTTCAAAAACCGCGTTATCAAATCAGTATTTAATTGACTCCGAAGAGCACAAGCATCATTGCAACCTCTTCATTATTGGGTAATTCCCTGAAAGTTCCCAAACCTCCACTTGCAGGGTGCCAGCACAGGTGACATCGCCTTTCTACATGGTGAATTAAGGAATGCTATAGTTTATCGGTAGACTCAGTTGTCATGTTGCAGCTTGAGGAAGAAGCAGTCTTGCAGGTCTTGGGAGACTTGGGTTCTACCCATGATTTCCAGTTGGATCTTGAGCAGCTCACTTGATATAACTTGGTTTTTGTCTGCCTGTAAAATAGGGCTAATAACTTGCCTGAGTTACCAAGAATTCTGGGAAGGTTAAGGTCGTTAATTAGATGAAGGTAAAGTACTGAGATGAGGGCCTTGGCTGATAAGCAGCAGGGACCCAAAGAAAGACTTGCACAGTTTTCTGTGAGTGCCAGGGACACAGCAGTACCCTGCAAGGCACCAGTTTCCAATAATCAAATTGTTCTTTCTAGCGAGTCCTTGATCTAAGTTGTTTTGCAGTAATATAATGGATTATTCCTGGATTTGACACCAGACTCTTAAATTATGAACCTGTAAGTGTAACATGTAAGACAGTGTCAGATATCTCTGTTTTATTTATACCAATTTCCTCACTCATTAATCAGCTCCATAGATGTGGATTATTGACTCTTAAAAGTTACTATTCCTAAAAATCTAAGACTTGTAAATTAAAGAGTTTTATATTGCTGTTATGATTCATTCAACTTTATAGACCCACCGAAGACATACACCCAGGATGGAGTCTGCTTGACAGAGTCCGGCATGTCTCAGTTACAGAGCCTAACTGTTACAGTACCAAGAAGAAAACGGACGAAACCAAAGCTTAAACTGAAGATTATAAATCAGAACAGTGTGGCTGTGCTTCAGACCCCCCCAGATGCCCAGTCAGAACACTCAAGAGATGGGGAGATGGATGACAGTAGAGGTAGCAGTCTACTTTTGGCATGTCTTGTATCTTGGGGTATTGCAGTACATGTGTGTATTGCAAATGTCCCTGGGAGATGTTATCGTACTGATACTTGTATGTTCTGTACAGAATGCCGTATGGTAATTACTTGAACAATAGTCATGAGTCGTTATTGTCCATTTGTTGATCTGTTTATGGGTCATCCATCTCAGAGGAAACTCATCTTTCCACAGCTGGCAACACTGGAAAAAACAAGTTACCTTTTTGTCCAGTCCTTGGGTTACTTGTACACTCATTGAGGACAAGTGTATTTTGAGGCTCTCAAATTTAGGGCAAATGCTGTTTCAAAGTCATAATGCTGACTCAGCGAAGCAGCGTCTGAATCTCTGTAAAGCAAAGGGGAAACTGGAAAGAAAAGCTTTTTGAACACGGATTTCTTTTCTCTGGAAAAATTAAGGTGGACTGACCTATGAGTCCAAGTGAAAAAAGTAATTTTCTTGTATTTCTGTAGAGGAAATGAATGTTTTGTTTGTCCTCATCTCCAAAGTAGAATTAAAACAGAGTTTGGAAGTTTCGGGTGTTGTTCTGATTCAAGTAGGCAGTGCTGTATGTAGGGTCCATGTGGGAAGGGTTTCAGGTTCTAGGTTGGGATATCCATGTAGTGTGGAGGGAAAGGAAGATTAAACAGTGTTTTTTTTGAGGCCTCCAGGGCTGATGAGAGACAAAGGGATCTGGGCTAATGCTTGCCTACCCAAACACATGTCTGTGCATGAAGCCCTTGGGAGAGCTTCTTCTGCTGCAGGCCTAGACATGAAGCAAAGATCCATATGTCCACGGGCCACCAGTACTTGTCTCACCTGCTTCCCTCACAGCTGAGCAAGTGCAGCAGCCCCAGCCAGAGGAGACTACAGGTGGGAGATGAGAGTGAGAAAAGCACGTAGGAGCAGCCAGCCCTGCTCTTCAAATCCTCACTCTTCAACACTAAAAACAGCAGCCAGTATGGTACAATAGCATTCTTCTGTCCTCTTTGCCTTGCTCTGATTGTACATCCTGATAAGTGTTGGTAGAATAGGTGTTAATCTGTGGTGTGGGGAAAGGCTTACTTAAATAGCAGGTGTGAGAGTCATTGCATTAGCCATGCAGGTGTCTGTTAGGAGAGAAACAGAGCAATACAGGCACCCCACAATGTAAAGTGCTTTCTGTTTATACAACATTGCCTCGTTGTTAATCAGATTAAATTTCATAAGAAGTTTTATTTAGACACAGAAAGTGTACTTGACATAACTGGGTAGTTTAACCATCAGTGCCGTTTCAGTGCTAACTTGTTGATACAAGTATTGTTCCCATGTTGGATTAGCACCTTCTTACTGTCTGCTGTTGACTAGAGGTATATTTTTTTATAACAGCATCTCTTCATTTGTTTATTACCTTTAGAACAGTTAACTAGTTACTTTTCTTTCATCTTCTTCAGTAATCACAGGGTTTGGTACATAAGCATTACACTGACTTGTAGACTTCATCTCATACTTTCATATGAGATGAAGCATCATCAACAACCATCAGGTGGGTTGTTGAAAGCAAAAAAGCATTTGTGTTTGAAGGCATCACTTCCCTTGTTCTTTTTCAGTGATTAATCATCTCTGCTTTTACAAACATGCCTGTTTTCTGTGTAACTTTGTCTAACTTCATTATCTGCTTGTTGGCTTTTATAGTTACCCCTTTTCAATAAGGTAACAAGATAAATTATGTTATGGCAGAGTATGAAAGAGAGAGCCAAAGCATCCAGTGACTTTAATTTCAGTTCTGATGGCCTTTTATTGCCTTTTTGAGAGTCATGACATGTTCATGTATGTGACAGTAACAGCACAGCGTGTATGTGGTAGATAGGCTGGATTTCCTGGGAGCTCTACATGTGCTCTGCAGAGTGGATCAGTGCCTGTTCTCTGAATGACTGAAATTTTTGTATGAACATCAGGATGAATAAAGCTGCGCCACGGCTTTGGCTGGAGCAACATAGTGTAGTAATTCCAGGAAAACAGGAGTAACCTTTAGTCTCTGAAGTTCCAGGTGGAAAAAAAGAGGCTGTATCTGAGAAAACTGAGCTTGTGGTAATTTTGTTACCATCTCATCTATAGGCTTTTTCATCAGGTGTGGCATTTCATCAGGCATTCCACAATTTGAAGTCCACTTAAAAGTTCATCTTGCCTTGGCAGCTTCAGCTTTGGTAGACTTAATGTAGCTCTCCTGCTAGTATTTTTGTACAGCTATGCATTGTAAGTAAATGGGAAGGACCACTGTGGGATTGAGCATTTGGCATACTGCTTTGTGTAGCAGGACGCGTTAGCACTTAAGCAGGTTTCTCTTCTGCCAGAAGTGGACATATTGTGAAGAGGGCTCACCCATGCTGTAAAGGGGAGGGAGAAATTGGCTGTGATGGTCAGTGGGTCCTGCCTTTGCCAAACTTCCAGCTTTGCTGGTGGAACTCAGAGAAGTCTTCATCAGTGGGAAAGTCTAGTCTGTGCCCCTGCCTGTGGAAGAGCAAAGGCTGCAATTCTAGCACAGCAGAAGTGCTAGGAAATAGTCCAGCTCTGTCTGTTAAAACACTGTTTCTCCCTCTTACAACTGTATGTGGGTTTAGTCCATGTAGAATTATACACCTAAATCCAAAGCAGGGAATTGTAATTCCAATATCTTTTTAGCTCAAGAGTATATTTAACATATCAAGAAGATGAAAGGTCGTTATTGTATTGACATTTGGGGGATCTCAGAAACAGAATTAACTCCCTCTGTCTTCAACACCAATGGCTTTTTAATGCCATCATACTTTACATCTGTTTCTACCCTGCATTCCCACAGAATATAAACTGTAACTCAAAATTACAGTCTTCATCTTCAAGGCTGAGTAATTGCTTTGGGCTGAATTTTCTATTATGTAAGTCAAGTTCCTCTTCATAGATAAGTCTGCTTTCAGTCAGTCACACGGCTTCAAGTCAAGAACCCTCTAAACTAAAAGTCATTAAACATTGCCTTCCAAGTGCAGGCTGCAGACAAATCTGTCTTCTCATTAAAAAAAAAAAAAAGCCCTGCCAAATCAAATTTAAGAGGACAGTAGAAATGAAGTGTACCTTGCATTGTAAATTGTGTCCATACATATTCCTTGATGTATGGCTAGAAATTGCTCAGAAACTTAGAAAATGCGATAGCACAGACTTCCAAAAGGGCACCAAAAAAAATTCTTAGATTCACATATAGTAACTGTAGTACTTATTCTCTGGTTTTGCGTGGATTTCATCTCACAGGAAATATATGTACATACTGGGCCTTTGTATATAGGTAGGGTGGGCTTCCCAAAAGTATTTCGAGAGTATGAGTATCTATCACCCTTGTGAAAAATGTGATGTTCTCAGTCTGTTTCTCATATATCAGTCAGGTGTAGAAATTTTGGTAAAACACCTTCTTTCCTTTTTCCAGTTAAAGTTACCATTTCCTCTTTTCTACAGAAGGTGATCTTATGGATTGCGATGGTAAATCAGATTCCAGTCCGGAACGGGAAGCTGTGGATGATGATACCAAAGTGGCAGAAGGAGCTGATGGGATTAAAAAAAGGAAGCGAAAACCATATAGGCCTGGTAGGATACAATAATATATATGGTTGTGTGTCTCATTTTTTGTTTTGACACTTATTTTCTGTATTATAATAAAAAAGATACGAAAACCTAGCATTGAATTCTGAAGTATTCTATTGTTAATTGTAGACTTTAGGTTTTTACCCTGGTCTGTTAAAACAATTTTTAGTCCTCTTACCAAAATACATTTCCAAAGGTTGCTGCTCAGCAGTACTTAGTGTGCTTTCAGTTACTGGTCTCTACTTTGTATTGATTCTTAGCATGATATGAAAATGTACTGTATTTATATAACTGATGAAGGCCAGGGGTTTTTTTTTGCGCGTGTGTGTGTGTGTATGTTACGTATATCTGGCAATATCTGAACTTCAGAAAATTTTTTTTGTGGATATCTTATTTTCTGAAATACTTGATGAGAGTAATTTACTAAATATTTGCAGTTGATGTGGCAGTGAATTTTAATTAATTCAGTTATTGGATGAATTCATTTATTTTAATTTATCAGTGCAGTCAACTCTTAATTATCTTGACTGTGGATTAACTGTGTGTCCTGGGTACAGACACACGTGAGCCATCTTGAGGCAGAAAAAGCTCGAAGTACCTAACTGACTCTGTAGAAAATAGCCCTCATACATTAGGGCTAAAATTGAACGCATTTAATAAGCTTTGCGGAAACCCTGCCTGGGTTTTTGAAGAGCCCCTGTCTCACATACATTGGTATGTCTCAGAATCTGTATTCACATGTTGGGTTTGTGTTTCACTATGCGGCCTCTGACTACTGTGGATAAGAAGTTGATTGTAGTCTTTACAGTCTCAAACACTGTTTTGGTCAGTCGCACCCATCCTGCTTGCTGTAACAGGCCATAGTAGAGGAGTAAAACAGAGACAGTGAAATGACTGAGGAGGTGAAGGCAAGGAATGCAGTGAAGGAAGGAAAAGAAGGTGAAGTTACAACAGGGTCTAGTTTCTTTTGCTTCTGTCTGAGTAGCTAAACAGAGCTCTACTGCCTTTTACCTTCCCCACATTATTTCCCACACTGCTGTGTAAGAGCCCTGTCTCAGCAGGTCATGCCCATGCCTTTCCATCATGAGCCCACCCTGGAGAGATGGTGGTACAAACCCACATTGTTTAAAGAGGTTTCCTTTTTTTCTACAAGTAATGTACCTCAACAAGCCATTTATTTCTACTGCTAGGTCCTCAAGAGAAGAGAATTTCATTTGCTCAGAGTGGTTTTGGGTCATAAGTTGAGCAGCCATCTGTTAGTTTTCTGCAGCCAACAGTTTCCCTGAAAAATGAAACAAATCTGAACCTGATGCATATACATGCATGCACACCAACTGTTTCATGGAACAGTTAGTGTTGGAAAGGACCTTAAGATCATCTAGTTCCAACCACCCTGCCATGGGCAGGGACGCCTCACCCCGAACCATGTTGCCCAAGGCTCTGTCCAGCCTGGCCTTGAACACTGCCAGGAACGAAGCATTTACCACTTCTTTACTGTAAAAGATCAGGAGCACTGCAGTCAATCTCTAGTGAAGGCAGTAGGTTCATTAATTATCTTCTTATTTTGTGGTATGTCCTTCTTTAGTATTGTGTGGAGTTGTGGGCTCTCTACAGCAATTTGTAGAGTTTTTCATGGGCCTTTGAGATTCTTTAGTAGATTGACTTCTAATTTGAGCAGTTCATTAGCCTGCCAAGAGATGGAAAAGAATAACATTTGAAAGTTGACAAGTTTGGTGATTTAAACTTCTTGTAGATGTTAAAAAGTCTGAAAACTCTGATCCTTTTTGATAATAACATATATACCTATGGAGACATTCAAATTCATAAATGTTTCATAAAACACAATGAAAAATCCTTAAATATCTCAGATTCATTCTTAGACCTTTACAGATGCAGTAATCCTGTTTACCTGTGGAATGATCCTGGCTGTCATTCTTACTATGAAACATAGTTTTAATCAATATACTGAATTTTTGCTTCCTTGCTAGGTATTGGCGGATTCATGGTACGTCAGAGAAGTCGTACTGGTCAGGGGAAGACTAAAAGATCACTGTCCAGGAAAGATTCTTCTGGATCTGTTTCTGAGCAGTTGCCTGGCAGAGAGGAAAGTAAGTGCAGAAACTTGTTTTTAAACTTCTGTTCATGCTTAAGGCAGTAAAAATAATGCAACTCATCAACATGCAGTTCTTTCCAGAGATGTACAACAGAAAACATTTTTTGTGTTTGTCATGATGGCTTTATTAATTCAACTGAAAATAATAATTCCTACATACTTGTAATTTCAGTAAAGCCCATGAATACAAAGAAGCTGAAACAATGAATTGCAGG
Source organism: Psittacus erithacus (assembly GCA_009867235.2). NCBI lineage: Eukaryota > Metazoa > Chordata > Aves > Psittaciformes > Psittacidae > Psittacus > Psittacus erithacus. The sequence goes on from WYDI02067321.1 coordinate 141,363, forward strand.
CTATTGTGAGAGATACATAGTGAGAATTACAAGGACTGCTGTATTGTGTCAGAGCACTGTTTAGCCTAGCTTTGACTGGTAAAAGACAGAAAAAAGTGTAAAAAATGAGGTAGGTTTAGAGCAGTCCTCTTTCTGATATACCTTCCACCGGAAGTCCTGATCCAGAGGTTTTTTGGACAATCAGTTTTAATATTCACAGTGCTCAATGTTCCACTAATGTGTCTGATATTTTTGCATATCTGTTTAAGCTCTGGAAAATTCTGTATTGGTGAGTTCAACAATATACTGTTACTGCTGCATGAAGAAATAATTCCTTCTTATTTTAGACTGGGTATCTGAGAGTTCCATAAGCTGCCTGTACGTTCTATGTTATGAAAGATTATTTTTATGAAAATCAGTCCATACTAATTTATAATATGGAAAGATTTTGTAGATATGTATCATATTCCCCCATCAGTTGCTGTCTTTTCCACGGCTGAAGAATCCTACTCTAGTCTCTTTTCTTGTATCAAAGCCATTTTAATGACTGATACTTTAATACTTAGTACATCGGGCACCTAACAAGAAGTTAGATTTTGTTTATTGGGCCTTGTCTTCTTACTCGCTGTATGTGATCAGAGTAAATTGCTTCATATGTCTAGATTTGTTCACACTATCTAATCTAGAAAATACTGAGGTATCATTAAGATGAGACATAGAATATGTTTAGGTCAGAGCCTGTTTCCTATAAAGGTTGGCTGATGTCTTCTCGGAAGACTTTGATTGCTCTTGTCACTCTCTGCTGTCTGTTTAGAGGCAGATCAGCCTCTTCCTATATATTTGTACAATGTGGTGGAGGCTGGATCTTTACCACAACATCCAGGGGCATTGCAGACTAATGGTTAAATTTTGTCCTTACTTGCATTTATAGAACTACTGTGTGAAGCCAACAAATGTTTATTGGTGCAATTCAGTATTCTAGCTAGGTCCCCTGTTGAGATACAGTGCTTGCTTTCTCTTTAATATCGTATTAGAGGTATGCTTTTCCGCTTTGTAGATGTTATTTCAGTGTAGTATACTATGTTGTTTCAAGTAGTGCTGAAAATTTTGCTTTGAAGTTTTTCTTGTCTATAGGGATCTGCTCCTTTAAGTAAAAAAAAAAAAAAAAAGGAAAAAATTGGCTAAAAAATTATTTCCCCATTCTGCCTAGCAGTACAGTGCATATTGTTAAAAAGCAGTGTTCTTAAACAAGTATCCTTCAGTTAAATGTTGGAGCTTCTTTTTGTCTGCTCAAGCATAGTTGCTTCGTTAAGAAGAAAGCAGCCCCAGATGATGTTTGTATGTTTTAAATCATGGTAGCTTGCTGAGAGCCTGCATCTCAGCTGCCAGTACTCATCAGCGTTACCAAGTGTTTTGCTGCTTTTGTTATGTTCTACCTCTTTTCTCTGCAAAAGCTCATTCTCAAACAATGCAGAAGCCATGGTGTTGGTGAGCTTCATTCTACTTGCAGTCCTCCAGATACTGTATAAGAGGTTACTGTAGTATAAAGCGTAGCTGATTTTACTTCTACAATAATACAGTTTCTTTTATAACTTCCCAGGATCTTTAACTTGATGTAATTAGCTTTGGCAATGCAGAACTAGCAGGACTTAAAAAGTTCTGATTTTACCTGCAATGTTTCCCTGGTTTGTTGAAATAAAATACTGAATGATTGATGAGCACTCTGTGCTTTTGTGTTTATTAGAAAAAGCAGTGCCACTTTGGAATATGATAGCTGAATAAATGTATGTTTTTTCTTTAAGGGCTTCTTTATAGATTTCTTTTTTCAGTCTGTTCATTACTTATATGACAGTCTTTTTCTCAGATTAAAAAATTAATTAATTTTAATTTGAAAAAAATCAGTGTATAAAATGAAAGGTGTTTAATGTGTAGCTCAGCATTGGTGATTTTGGAGATACTGTTTCAGTGGAATTATCTTTCAAATATCTGGTTGGATGGCACCTATAATATTTCTCAGATTACCAAATTTTTAGGTGGCTTGGAGATATGAAAGTTAAAGGTCTATCTTCAGCCACTGAAATGTACAACAAGGTGGCAGCAATGTGAGCAGTGTCACATATGGTATTCCTTACTGCCAGAGCCCAGATGATCAGGTGGCAGTTCACAGCTGGCTGTATAAAAGCCATCTGTACAATGTATCTAGAGTGAGATTCAGTACACCCTTTCACCCAGATATATTAGGCATACTGCCACTGTACCTGTAGAGCAAGATACCAAGTATTTTATTTATTTGTGCCTGACTGTTACCGTTTAGGTTGGACAGAACAACTGCCAGACACTCCAGTTGAGGAGTCCACCCCAGCTTCAGAAAGTACTGAGAAAATAAAAAAGCGTTACAGAAAAAAGAAAAATAAACTTGAAGAAACCTTTCCTGTGTACTTGCAGGTAAAGCTATTGATATACTCCTTGTTAAAATCCATTTAAAACCCTGATCTTTACATGTGGATTTGTACTTCATTTAAACCATTAATATTTTCTTTCTATTCCCAATTTATCAAATTAAATGGGTTTTCTATAAAGAATGTTTATAAGTTTGTACAGAAAGCTGTGTATTATATTAGATCTCCAGGCCTCTGTTGTTACTTCTCAGTGTATAGATCTTGTTCTGAGAGAGGAGGCAGGGGAGGAAGAAGCCTGTCTTTTCTCTCTGAGCTGACATGTGACGTTTCAGCATTCAGCTCTGTAGGGTATCTTAGCCTGATCATGTTATTTTTCAAGATACTGATTTTTCTTTTCTGAGGATTATAGAACATGATTTGATAGGGGAAACTCATCTTCCTACCTGTAGGTTTACGTGCCCTTTATCTCCTTGCCACAACAATCTCTGTTCTTTCCCCTACTTTATTTCAGTGGTGTCCCTAGCAGATAAAAGGTAGCAGTTATAGTTAATAACCAGGATATTAATGGTGACTGAGCAACTTTAAACCAGTTTATAAACTGACTTATATGTGTCTCACACAGAGAATATTATTTGTCTTGCTCTTCTCCTCAGCCGCTTTTTTAATGAAAACTTCATTATCTTGGAGATGTTCACCGAATGTCCTGACAAAGATTGTATCGGGACTGAAAGCAAAGAATTGGCAGGCAGAACAATCTCTGTCTAAAAATAATTTGTATTTCCTAAGTGGGGAAGTGGGTTGGAAAGAAAATTCTTAAGTAACATTTCCTTTGAATTAATAAGGATAAGGGATGTTTTTCTTAATGCATGTTTTACTCCTGTAAAATACAGGGTATTTCTTAGATTATTCTTTTGCTCATGTTGGAATAACTGGTACTGAAAAAAAAAAGCAATCTTCAGCTTTATTTTAGCAGCTATATCCTAAATCAAAAATTTAAAGACTACATACAAACAGAAGAAGTTCTTATATAAGGAATAAAAATTAGCTTTAAAATTTGATAGATTGTTGTTGCAGTACTAAGTAGTCAGGCTGACGTGAGCGATAGCTGTTACATAATATTTTTAAAGATAGTAATGTAACTTAAACGTCTTCAGGTGGGTTGTTACTGCAGTTTGATGTTAGGATGATTTTGTGCTAACTACACTGAAGTGTATGGTCATTCTAGAATTTGGACCATAGTGCATTTGCATGGTTTTCATAAACTTCTTGTGAAGCCTTGATCAAGTTGCCTAGCAGTGTTCCCCTTCTTCAGCTGTCCTTTCTGTGCAAGGAGGAATACTGAAAATATTGAAAAACTTGGGATGTATAAAAGCACTGCATTGTTACACTGTCTGTTCAATGTGTATGCAAGGTAACTGTAGATTTTCTATATGATTTAAGGTGTGAATTTAATAATATTGATAGTGTAGCTACCTCGGGTAAGTTGTATCTACCATAACCATTCCTCATAGCCTGGAAGAGATGCTGCCATATTGGCAGGCATGTGAGACTGAGAGTGTGTTTTTATATTTCTAGTAATCACTGGCTTTTAATTTCAACTTTGTCGTTTACCCAGTAGATAAGGTGTTCTTCCTACATTGAATCATTTTGTCTTATTTGCAGGAAGCTTTCTTTGGGAAAGACCTACTAGATACCAGTAGACAAAACAAGATGAGCCTAGATCATTTACCTGAAGAATCACTTCAACTCTCATGTAAAACAAACCTGACCACCAATTTCCTGGATCCTTCATCTGATCCCCTTCTTAGCTCAACCTCTACTCCAGCTCAGGCAAAACTGGGACCTCAAGGTATAAAAAGCTAAAGTTAGTGATAATTCAGTAGTCTCATTTTCTTGTTGCCAGTGGGGCTTTTCCACTCTTTCCTACTTTATATCAGATAAACATTGTGAGAATTTTTCGATGTTCTGTGTATTAGCTGTCCTTGTGAGGTTAAGTTATGTTGATAATTAGTGATGTTCAGCTTGAGGGCTCCAGCTGTTTCAAAAAGAGCAGTGGATAGCACTATTGCCACTTAATGCACATTTGAAACTCCTTGACTGTAATGTCCATGTCTATAAAATTCATGAAAATTAATTCTGTGTAAGAATAAGCGTACAGATCCATTATAGAAGAAGACAAAAGTACTCTAATTAAAAGATATTTTTAGTAATCTATTGAGTATTGGCTGAATGACTATCTTCCAACTTGTATTTTCTGTAATGTTTTAGATTATATTATGTTGCCAATCTCCTCAGAATTTTTGGTTCATCATTTTCTTTCTGGACCTTACCCCTTCTAGGTGAAGTTTATAGCCACTGGGCAATCTTCTGCTATTGCAAAACCTCACTGGAGTTACTGCTGAGAGTTTTGCAAATAGCTAGAGGGTTGTAAAGTGCTGCTGAAAGGGCAGCTTCACACAAAGGAGCAATTAAAAGCAAAAACCTTGCTGTCCCCTCCAAATTATTCTTTTCTCCACGTCATGTAGTATATGCTGTTAGCTAGAGGTATTTTACCATTCTGTGTCTTTTAAAAACTGTTACTGTTTCTTGTGTATATTAGTTAATTTGCAGCTTGTGTTTCAGCTCATCCTCACAAGATTTTCCATCTAAAAATGTTTACACATATTGATAAAGTTTCCCATGTCTGGAGTCATTTGAAGAAAGGTCAATTATTTGTGATTGTTTCTCAGTGAAAATGTGCTAAATTAAAACCAAAAGGCTACATTATAATTGAACATTGATTGTTACACAGTTGAAATATTGAGTAATAGGGAGCACAGTAGTTAACTTTCCCTAAAAGGGAAACTGCTGCGAATGGAGTATTTCAAGGTCTGTATTTCATTGGTTCCAGTACTACAAGAAGATACACTCTCACAGACCTTTTTCTACCCCAGCATTCTTTTGAAGCCAGAGGAATACAGATTCAGAAGTCTTTAATGGCCTATTCAACTACAAGATTAAAGTCACTAATGTTTCTGTATTACGGTACTATAAGGTTTTAGAAATTCATGAACTCAAAGTTAATCTAATGTTCTGTGTTTCCAAAATTTGAAAGGATTTTTTTTTTTTTTTTTTAAGAAACCTGTTCTTTATAAGTAAGGAAAGTTGCAAAACTGTCATTTCCTCTTCTTTTTATTCAGAAATAAATAATAACAAGTTGACAGTAAATAAATCACGAGCAAGAGTTTTAGTGGATAACCTACTGTCTTTCCCATTTTATATATGAGAGACTCGAAGGACAGTGCTTTCTGGTTGTAGGAATGTTCTCAACAATTGTCTCTCAACTGCTCAGTTTTCCAGCCAAAATCGTGTCCAGACGGAGCTGTTTATTGTAGTTGGGGCACCAGTGGGTGAAGTCATCTGCCATTATTGATCAGTTCCAGTGCAATTTTTCTTAACTCTTTCATCATGAGTTTGTGAGAGACAGTAATTTCTACAGTAGCATCCACACATGTGTGAGAGACAGATTCATCATGAGTGGTGGAGACCCTGGTAAATGCTAAGCTAGCAACAGTCACATCTCCCCTTCTGGATGGTATTGCAGAGGAGCTGGAGGTGTGAACAATGTCCCAAAGCACCTGTGATATTGTCGTCATTTTGGTACAGACCTGGCTTTGGAGCAGGAACAGCCTAAATTGCTTTATTCTCTGAACTGGGGGGCTGTAAGGCTGTGTTGTTACTGACCTTGCTGTTCTCCTACAGTGCCATCTTTCACAAGGTGTGTTGACTCTGTGACAGTCCTTGCTTAATGGGATAGGTCTTTTCCACAAGGGAAATGTTCTCTTTGAAACGTCACTTGTTTAATCCCAGGATTAAGGGTTAGATATACTTGTTCATCTTCCAAAAAGCTCTGAAGCAGCTAAAAAAATTATCCTTTTGCTTTTCAGCATGTGCATAAGACTGCTAGGGAGTTGAACAGTGGCATGTTCAATCTGCTCATGAACTGGCAGTGTGTTTCAGTGACATGTTCTGAGACCGTTCTTAGAGCTTAGTTAAGGGTACCTGAAACTTTTGCTAGACGAGATTGCAGTGGTGATAGGGATAGCCAGAAGAGGGTTTTTGGAGTCCCTTGTTTATTATTAATTTCTAGTATCTGTGGCTGAAGTGAGCTTTAGGCTTCCAGTCCTGATTTCTGTCTGGTAAGGATGTTGCAATTTCTGTTTTCAGTTACAAGACTCACCTTTCCAGTAGTTTTACAAGTGGCACACTACGCAGTGTATTCTGCATGGGACCAACCCTTAAAATCATTTCCAGCAGGGTACTAGAACAAAGTGTGAAGGCTTGCTCACAGAGCACCAAATCTCCAGGGTTTCCCTGGCTGTTGATATGTTATTTGAAGGTGGTGTCTGGATCTATTACATCCTGACTAATCTGAGGACTGTCTGCATCTCTCTTGTGTTTCTTGACCTGAGTGTCTCTGATGAAAAAGGGGCCACTTGGTGAGGTGGGCTCTGTCAGGGTTCTGGCAATGTGATCTTTCCTTTTATTTGAAATAGCTTTAAGTGTATTTTTTCAAGGGATGCTGGAAAACTAATCTCTTCGGGTAGGGTCTCCAGGGCATGCTGAAGAGATTCTTCATTGACAAAAGGAGAGGAGTTGTCTGAGTCTCTGCAACTGATTCAAATGCTGCTGGGATAATTTATAACTAGATCTGTTATTGCATGATTAAACATCTTTGGGTGGCTGCAGCCTTGGAAGAGGCATTTTTACTCTTTTAGAACTTCATAAATAAATAAAAGTAAATGCATTGAAGGGATCCAGATCACAAGATTAACAGTAGAACTGTGCTGTCTTAGAGATCCAGCATTACAAGCACTTTATTTTCCTTTTTGCTTTGTCTTAGTTTGCATCTCCAGTCTGAGAGAGTCAAATTAATGAGCAGTATTGAGCTATTTGTTTGGCAGCAGATGTCAACCAGCTATTGATTCTGATCTGAAGCAGCTGCCTAAAGTGATTTAGTTGTTTCCAAGATAATATTTAGCTCATGGAATTAAACCACAGAAAAAATAGAAGAAAAATGTGAAAATAATGCTTTAGAATAGATGTCTTACATGAGACATGGATAAGAGAGTGTAGCCCTCTGCTGTCATCAACACTCAGCCTTTTTATAGACTTAACAAGCTCCATTTTGAAAGCAGGAAGCTTTTTTCGAACCTATTAATCTCATTGGAAGTCCATTACAGCATCTGATTGCCTTAATAGTTAGGAGCCCTCTAATTTGAAGCCTGAATTTATTCATGGCCGGTTTGTAGCTACGAGTGGTAAAGCCTTCAGTTGTATCTTTCCACCTGAGTTCTTTCTAGCTACTTATGCCATATATTTGTATTAAAATTTGAAGTTGAATTTTTAGGGAATGTTCCCAAGCACATTACTAAGAGCTGTGGAGAAAAACTCTGCAATATAAAATACTACAGAAGAATTAAAGGCTGCTAATACAGTCTCGGTGCTTCCTTCACAAAGGCTTTCTTATAAATCATACTTACCTGCCTTCAAATAGGAATTCAGGAAATTTACGGAATGGCTACAGTCAAGCCTTTTCCTGTCAGCCAGCTGAAGTCATTGACATCGCCTTGCAGTGCCTGGTGTGTTAGTTAATTGCATAATTAGACCAAATAGCCACAACAACAACTAGGTTCTGTTTAAAACCTTACATTGCACAGGGCTTTTTATCAAGTGCACAAAACAGTTACACCCACAAATAGATGTGGTTTTGAGGCACTCTTTAATACATCTAGTGGCAAACATAAAAAATAATTTAATGAGGATGAAACCATCTTGTCTGCATTATGAAGGAGAAAAATGAAGAAACAAAGTAAGATGAAGAAAAAATATTTTCTTGTTGACTTTCAGTAAAGGTAGAAGGGAAGAGGGTTGGCTCTAAAAGAGCAGAAGGAACTTCTAATTCATTGTAGAATTTAGCAGTTTGGAATGTAGCCTTATGATATAAGTAAGTCCTTGGCACCAAGCCTCTGAATTAAGCTAGAAATACTTTTCCTGGGGCACTTGGGTTGTAACAGTGGGAAAGGTACATGTACATGTACAAAATTTGTTCTTTGACTTTCTGGTCCCTCTTCAACCTGCCCATGTTTGTTTTCCAAATTGTACATGTGGAATGTGATTCATATTAATCCCTTTTTTCTGTTTAAATATATGCATATTTGCAACCTCAGCACATTTCATTCATCTGGCAATGATTGCTCGTGTGGTCACTGTAGTCTGCAGGTTTTTCTGAAAAATATTTTTCTTAACTTTTATTTATTTGCCAAACAATTTTCTTCAAGTGTTGCACACCTGTAATAGTCCTAAAAACCTAGTTAATAAAACCACGTGGGCCGTTTGGAGTAATTTCTTTCTAATGAATTGGATGTCAAGAAGATAATCCTATCCAGAATTTATTATTTAATATTAGATAATTTATTGCTAAGACCAGACCAGTTTTTCCTAGACAGCAGCCAGACATGGCATTTCTACTTCTGGCTGTTCTCACTTCTTCGGGATTTCTTCTGATCTTAAAAATAGCGTCTCCGATTTCCATTTACTTAATACTACTTCTTACTTTTAGATTTTTCTTCCCTATTAGGGTGTAGTAACTGGTTACTCCGAAGTCTTAAGAAAAATAGTGGTGGTAAGAGAAGTAACTGATCACTTTCTTACCTTTTTTCTTTTTTAAATACAACCTATTTGTTGGCTTTTACATTCACAGGCCTTTGTGTCTTAGAGTTTGCAAGTTCTCAGTAGGTCTTTGGGGTTTTTTTCCCCTAAAATCATCCAGTTTTTCTTCCATGTGCCTGATTACATTAATCACTTTCACTGTATTAAAAAAAATACTCAACAGCATTAGTATGTTAAAATGGCTACAGCACTGACTGGGAGGGGGTGCTAGTCATCATAGTCTCTTACCACTGAGTGGCTTGCAGTACAAATTACACAAGTTATACATGCTATAGAAGACCCTTATAGCCTGGTAAATCTGTGTTTCAGTTCATAACTCAAGCTATAGTACATCACTGGAGTCATGTATAAATGCCATGACTGGTTGATTTTATTTATTGCTTCTTACACAGGTAGCACCGATGATCCTTTAGCTGATCTTTCTGAGGTCTTAAATACTGATGATGATATTCTTGGAATACTTTCTGATGATTTGGTAAAGTCTGGAGATCATTCAGGTATGTATATTTGTAAGGTCTCTCTGGTATTTGTTTGCTTGTTTTCCTTCTTTGTTATAGATGTATTTGTTGTATCTATAGGTTATGTTATAGGTAATTTCAGATACAGTTTTCTTATCTTAAGAATACCTTGGTTTGAGATGATTTTGTTGCCTCCTACCAGTAAAAAAAAAATCCCCAACCTTCCAACATTTTATTTCACTTGGCTCTTCGCTTTGCTTCCTACAAGAGAATAAAATGTAGCTGCCATTGTCTATCATACCTGCGTAGCTTTTTTCAGCATGCAGCTTTTTCTTTACTTTTTTTTGTTTTCGTGTTATAATCATCCATTTTATCTGGTTTGGGTCCTGTAGGTCTTGATTTATGCACTTTCCAGGTTGAGAACTCACCCTCCCCATTTGGTAAGAAACTAAACAATGGATGATCCATGGTTAGAAATAGTTATCTTTCTTAGTGGTTTTAGCTGAAAGAACTGCATGTGTAGAAACTAGTATTCCTTTACTGTGTCACTAATTCATGCTTTCATTTTTCACTCTTTTTGTGGTGTATGAGTCTAACACAACCTATAAACTCTGCACTTTGCATTTAAGAGTACTGTATAAGGTTTTGTTATCAGCTTTTAAAAACCTTTCCTGAGTTTTTGTGTTTCATGATACAAAACCATGCATTTTCTTGCTGCCACTGTACTATTACTTCTTGTAGTAGTGTGTAGTTTTTATCATAGTGGTATCTTTCATAAATAAAAAGCATTTTAACAATGTGAATATATTAAAGCATGATTAAAGCAATAAGCATCAATCTTTATTTCCGCTGGATGATGATTCATCACTTTATGTAAAACACAGGTCGACAATAAGTGGAACAGCATGTTTCATTATCTTAAATTTGGTTTTATCTGGTATCTAACACAGAAATATATTTTATATACTGAAGTGTGTAGTTAGTTTGGTATTTTTTTTCCAAAGGCCTTTCTTGTTTGATTGATTTATTGGCTTAGAAAGGATGTTGGGAAGTCTGTGTAGTAAGTTACAGTACCAACAAATCACTCTGTCTGATGTAACATAGAATATTCAGTAGTTGTTTTTTAAACAGAAACTGCTGTAACTTGTTTTATATTGACTACACTTCAACAGCACTGCAGTAGATATTTAATCATAGAATCATCATAGAATTGTTTGGCTTGGAAGGGACCTTAAAGCTCATCCAGTTCCAACTCCCTGCCACGAGCAGAGACACCTTCCACTAGACCAGGCTGCTCCAAGCCCCGTCAAGCCTGGCCTTGAACACTGCCAGGAATGGGGCAGCCACAGCTTCTGTAAGCAACCTATCCCAGTACCTTAGCACCCTCATAATGAAGAACATCTTCCTTATATCTAATCTAAATCTACCCTCTTCCAATCTAAAGCCGTTCCTCCGTGTCCTTTCCCTGCCTGCCCTTGTGTAAAGTGCTTTCCAAATCTCTTGTAGGCACTAGAAATGCTTTAGGCACTGGAAGCTGCTCTAAGGTCTCACTGGAGCCTTCTCTTCTCCAGGCTGAACAAGCCCAGCAATCTTAGCCTGTCCTCATATGTAATATTAATGTAATTTATGTAATTTTATAATGTGAAATGTAATATTAAGGTAATTAATGTATTATTATAAGAAAAATTGAATGAACCTTATCTACATGAGGGTGAACCATATTCACCACTGGTGTGATTGTTTTAAATTGTGAAAAATAGCTATATTGGAACTATATACTTAAAACTATGCAATCAAAAACATGCTGTACCTAAACTCAGTAATCTTATTTCCCATTCTTCCAGTCGTATTCTGTTTAATTAATATTCCTTAAACAGTAGAGTAAGATGGAGGAAATAGAAGGTGATTTTGTTTTATTTTTCTTATGAATGTTGTATTTTGTCTTACCTTTCAAATCTCAGAAAGTCTTGGTTTAGTTGATAGCTCAGCTCTAAGAAGAAAGAAAAGTTTTATGCTCTTTGTTCTATGGCAATAAATTTTACTATTTATGTCTAACTGAGCATTCCTTCCTCCTCCAGCTGGATTGGATATTGGTCCCATCTCTGATGATCCTTCTTCTCTGCCTCAGCCAAATGTCAACCAGAGTTCACGGCCATTGAGTGAAGAACAGCTGGATGGAATCCTCAGTCCAGAACTAGACAAAATGGTCACAGATGGTAATTTTTTTTGTCCTTGATCTTGGTCTTCTAGAAAATGTTAGTAAAAATCCTCCCTTTTTTTCTCAAATTACTTACCTATGTATTTTAACATACCTATTTAGACTTGGTTACAGAACTAATTTTATTGCACCTTTTGATGATTCCTCATTCTGTGTTGTGTTTATTTTGTCCAGGCGCTATTCTTGGCAAACTGTACAAAATCCCAGGTACGTGTTCTAATCTTAGTTGGCTTTCATAGAATACAGTTTGTAAACAGTGCCAGCCAGCTCATGCACAATGTTTTTGCAGAGCTAGGAGGAAAGGATGTTGAAGATTTGTTCACAGCTGTGTTAAGTCCAGCAACCACGCAGCCAGCTCCTTTGCCACAGCCTCCACCTCCACCACAGCTTATGCCTTTGCACAGTCAAGGTATGTTCCTTTGTTACTTTTAAAAAAGTGGCCTATCAGGATAGTTGTGTGTCTTTTAAATATTGATGTGAAGGTAGGATGTGCCTTACTTTCTGCGATTTTAAACTGGTGGAATGTCATTGTTAATTTATGAAATATGATTCTGAAACTGTTCTGAAGGGGCTATGTGATTAAAATGCACATAAATATTGCTAATAGAAAAAGACATTAATTTTAGATTTTCCTGATGTATTAGAGCTTTTATTTTAGCTGACACTTTAATAGTTTTGAAATTTGTCTGTGATAAGGCATGTATCCTCTCTTCTGACTTTAATTACTTGTGAGTACCTCCTCAAGGGCAAGGCAAAAATATGTGTAACAATGAGTTACCGAGTCTTAATTTCCTTTAAGAATTCAGTTTGACATATTAGCCAGGCCTACACAAATAACACTCAGAAGGCTGAGTAATTTTGGAATGGACCAGAGAGATTATAATTTATTTTCTGTGTTACTACTAAAATTATCCTGAGTTAATACAGGATATTCTTGTTCTTATATTGAAAGCAAGGGGCAGGTTGATTTTATTTATTGTTGTTACCAGTGGAAATTAATTTATTTTATTTAGCAGTATGTATAAGCAGAAATAAATGCACTCTTTTCTCATCAGACATCATCTCTAGAGGATTTTCCCTGAGCTCATGTGCCAGTTCTGTTATACTGGTACTACCGAAAAGTAGTATGCAGATTGATTTCACCAGTGAATTAATCATAAGAGGAAAAAAGATTGATTTCCTAGTTGGATGAATTTCCATAAAAAAGAAAGACTTCAAAAGTCTTAGGAAGGAGAGAGTTTAAAGCAAATAATGAGGTGATTTAAAACAAAAGATAATATAGCTATCATTGCCTATTTCCCAGTTACTTGAGTACTCGAAGATAAGTTCAGCATTTGAGCTCTGTAGGATTGTTTAACTTCTCCCTGTGGGTACTGCCACAATTACAAAGTTTTAGATTCATAATTTGGTTCAGTTACGGTGTAATGGTCCACATGTTTCTGTGAGATAAGTGCTTCAATAATGGGGAAGCTTGCATCAAGTTTCAGCAATTTCAGATAAACTTAATGCTCTCTCCTCATAAAAACCTGTGATCCTGTAGTGCAAACCCCAGGCCTGACTCTCCATGCTGTTTGCCAGGTCCTCACAGTTACTGTATAATGTCTATTTAGTAGCTATAATAAAGGATGTTCTCTTAAATTTTTAGTTACTTTCATCCAAACTATACTTGTTGCATAGTGTGTGTAACCCATAGATCAGAAGGCAGTCTGTCTCCTAAAGCATGAGATAATGATACAGTCATCCTACAGATGCATCTACCTCCTGAGCTACATCTACGCTTGTAAGAAAGTACTGGGACAAAAGTTATAATGGCACTTAGGTGACAGGAATTCAAAGGCCAGTGTTAATTATGTGTAGGAACATCTGCAAATACCATCTGCTGGAATGATTCTGCCTGTGCCATATTTGTAATATTGTAATCAAATAAATAAATTTTTCTACTTTTGTACTGCTAGGCTGGACGTTTAATTAGAAAATGCTGATGCTTATTTGACTAGATTTATCTGTTTCATTGGTTACAAATTAAGGAGTTTGTAGCTAATGAGGATTACTTTGGTATACTGCTCAGAAGTCAGAAGGGGTGATTTTTAATTCAGGTGCCTAATAATAGATAATTCTGCAAGGACTGAAACCAGCTTTCTCCATGCTTGCTGCTTGGGTCTGCATATAACACATATGACAGACCTTAGTCTTTAAGAATACACTTTAATATTAAGTGCAGTTTCATAGCATGGGCTACTGCAAAAGTCTTGGGAATCTGTTAAAAAATCCCAGACTTTCCAGACAAGAAAAAAAGGGGTGTGATATAGTAGAAAAGAATCCCTTAAACTTACAGGGAAGCAGTGTAAACTGATACTTAAAATATTTTCCAAAATATAAGGTCAGTACAGTTTTTAAACAGTTATTTTTTTCATTAGATGAGACTGAAAACTTCCACTTCTGCCTTAAAAACAGTCACCCTTTAAAGCAGTAATTTAAACTTCTTCTTTCCAGGAGAGAATGCTTTTCCAAGAGTGCCTCTTATGAATGGTCTGATTGGCCCTAGCCCTCATCTCCCTCATGCAGCTTTGGCTGCTGGAGGTGGACTGAGCACTTTCTCTCCCATTACACAGCAACCATTTACTGATACCAGGTAGGTCAAGATGGGAAAAAACCCCAAACATCTCTTGTTTAGCTTTTGTCACTTGTGGGGTGGTGGTGTTATTAATACTGTGATATTATTAATATTTATCTACTTAGGTCTGGACAGCCACTACGTAAACTTCTGTATTCTTACAGCCTGTTCACTAATGAAATAACAAACAGAATAAGTACTTTGCTAATTGGTTGGTTGGTTGGATGGTTGGCTTTATGTTGAGAGCAACCTATATATAAAACAAGACCCTTTTTTGATTTGTCAGGGATAAGAATTCCGCATTCAGTCCAATGGTAAGTGATCCAAACAGCTCATGGGCACCATCTGCTCCGCCTTTGGAAGGTGAAGGCGATACAATGTCCAATGCTCAAAGAAGCACCCTGAAGTGGGAAAAAGAAGAAGCGTTGGGTGAAATGGCAACAGTAGCACCTGTTCTCTATACAAATATCAACTTCCCTAACCTGAAGGAAGAATTCCCAGGTGAGTGATTTTACTGAATAAAGTTAAATATTTTGTAGCAATATATGCATCTTCATTTGAAAGAATGTAAAATAGACTTTTCAAAGCCTTGCATATTAAGGCATTTTTTGATTGCAGACTGGACTACAAGAGTGAAGCAGATTGCTAAACTGTGGAGGAAAGCAAGCTCACAGGAGAGGGCTCCATATGTGGTAAGAACATTTATACCTGCATTCACATACATCCAGCAAACATATATTTCATTTATAAGGTTTTCATTTGTGTGTTTGTTGGTTTTGGGTTGCTTTTTTTTTTAATAAATTAATTTTTACGGTTAGTAAAAGTTCACTTACTCCAAGAATGCTCTTGTAATTTAACTTCTAACTGAATACTTCTACCTGTGTTCTTTGCTTTTTAGTCCTGGAATAAAGTATGTTAGCATTGTGCAATCTAAAGACATGAAGTGAGACAATAACATTTGTGGTTCCCATTGCCTCTTTCCTACATTTCATCCATGCCTCAAATCTTATTTGCTCTTTCATTTTCAGCACTGGATCTTACCACTTTCTTCTGAAGGATAATAACAAATCATTATGTGGCTTTCCTCTCTTTAATCATCCCCTCTCACTAGTCTTTTTTTTTCCTGTTAAGAGTTGCTGAAGTCTCTCACCTGTTGAGCTAACCAGTCCAGAAGCATCAGTGCTCACATACCTACTTCCGTCATTTTATTTCTACACCTATGTTCTTGCCTTACCCTTCCTCTTCACTATTCACTCTCTTCTGCTTTGTGATGAAAACTCTTTTAATACCTTCCATGTTGTGGGGAGTGTGAAGGATTCCATTTCTCTCTCCAAAAGCATCCACTTTCTTCACATCTGATTCAAGTATTTGTAGTAGCTATTTGGAGTTACGTGGTCATTGACTCCATTCTGTAGAACTTGTACCATTCAAAGGGTGACCCTTATGCTTTGTTGAAATTTCTTGCTGAAGCCTGCCCACATCCAAATCTGAGAACTTGTATTATGGCTGAGTACATTTGCTAACAATGGCTGTGAAAGTCAAAAAGACTTCTCTTAATTTCCTGTCACATCTCCATTCCTGATTCTCATCTTTTCTTTGTTTCTTCGCAACAGCAATTGGGTGATCATTCTCACTTTTTATGTTTCTGTGGATTTCACAGGGTTATGCTTTCAGTCCCTTAGCCTCTGCCACTGCTAATAGTCCCATTAGTGAGCAAATTTGATCTCCGTACATGGATGACTCAGAGCTTAATATTACCAATGTAATCTCCTACTGTCCAAATAAAAAAAAAAATCCCCTTATCTCTCTGATAACCTTCAGGGGATAAATTGTTACCCCAACCTCAGTGTGGGAAGTGCAGTTCTTTATCTTTCTGAATCTCTTTCTGCTTGAAATAATAATTCTCTGTTGTCTTCTTTTTATTACTGAGGAATTGTCATCATTCTGCTTTTATTCAGGCCTGTAACTTCAGCACCTTTGGGCCTCTATGCCATCTTGTCCATGCTATATTTAGTCGTGGTGATTCCTTCTATGTAGTATTTATAAGACAATCCATGTACATGGGTGGATTTTTATCCAGGCACTTATCACTTTACAATTATGTCTATTACTGATTTTTTTTTCTTTTTTTCATTGTTCTAAACATAAGCTGTCATATTCCCCTTATGGATATCCAAAAAGCAGCTGCAATAATTATTTCCTTCATGTTCAGGAGGAGAGTGCCTGCAAGTGCACACACATGCACACAGGAGTATTTACACAGCAAGAGCAGTTACTCCCTCACTTAAGTGTACTCTTGCATTCAGCTGTCACTAGTGTTCCTGCCATTATGCACACAAGAAGCTGCTGTGGTCCCTCTCCTGAGGGACTTACACTCTGTGGGGATTAGTAAAGGCCACCTTAGAAATCAAAATCAGAAGCATGTTAGTAAATTATAGGCTTTTTACTTACCTTGGTATGCACAATCCCCTCACAGGGGAAAATGACACTAATTTTTCTGCTGCTGTGACACTGATGCTGTCATCCATGTCTCTGTTTCATTGTTGGAGGGGAAGGATTAAAGCCTTTTCTGCTAGGCAACCCCTACTTGACAACTGCAAATAAAAATGTGAAAAAGATGATGTGAGGGTTTAATTCAGAAAAGGAATCGCATCCTAGATTGCTAGTAAAACAGAGTCTTTGAAACTTCCATTAGATGCTTTAAAGTGTCAGTATGGCTATAAAATGCCTCATTGAAGAGGAATTGCTGTTCTTCTATCCAATTTTTCCTGATCCATAAGCCCATATCCTATGTTTATACTGCTAACTTAACACATACTGAGATCTATAGAGGCTATTTAATGGAGCAGACTGTATTTTTCTTGTCATTGAAGTTCTCCACATTAGTGGCCTTTATTGATCCAAACATCATCTGCTGTGCTCATGTCTTAAGATTGCAGACCACACCAATATGTGACTTGAAAGATAAACTGGTGGGATTCATGCTTTCTTGGCACAGCACAGTACCTGAAGCAGACACTTCTAGCGTGCAGAAAACCTCTATGCTAATAATATCTTATTTCTTTCCATGCATGTTAAACACAGAATTTCTATAGACACTAATTGTTTTCAGTTTGGAATTCCTCCTAAAGTGTGTAATTTAGTTTTGAAGAAGAAAATAAGGCTAACAACTCTTTTCTTTTTTATCTTTTTCCAGCAAAAAGCCAGAGATAATAGAGCTGCTTTGCGCATCAATAAAGTACAGATGTCAAATGACTCCATGAAAAGGCAGCAGCAACAGGATAGCATTGATCCTAGCTCACGCATCGACTCTGACCTCTTTAAAGATCCATTAAAACAGAGGGAATCGGAACATGAACAGGAATGGAAATTCAGACAGGTGTGTTGCATTGAGGCTGTTTTGTTATTTTTTCTGCGTTTTATTGCATTTTTGGAATCTTTTGTAATAAAATCGATTTTAATCTTTCTTTGTACAAGAGTATTAAGTTAGCCATTCTGCCTAGGAAGAAAATAGATACTATCACAAGAGAAGCTGCTTGTAAATGTCAGAAAACTTTGTTTTAAAACTTTGACTCTTTGATCTTACATACTGTGGAAGCAGGTTATGCTTTCACTGTATGGAGTAGTTTGTTTTTTATATACCGTATATTAAAGTGACCTTGTCCTGCAGACTGCTACTTCAGATTGGGCTGGCTGTCTCTTAAGAGCTCATTTGCCCCACATCAGTGCTGCATCTGTCAGTAACTTTTCATCTTCAGAGTATAAGGTTGGAAAGCAGTGCTGCTTTTTAGGCAACCTGGAAAATGCTTCTTCCCAGGCAGCCAAGGTACATGTGAAAGTAATTGTACTTTACAAATAGCTAGACCCTCTGCTCCCATTGCATTTGAAATTTGCAGTTTACAGTTACTTATAATTGATCTTTGATGCATCCTGAAGTTTTAATTACAGATTCAGTCACCAGAAAGGTTTTGTATATCCTAGATTTAAAAACCTAACCTTTCTCCTCATAATTTTAAAACAGCAAATGAGGCAAAAAAGCAAGCAGCAAGCCAAAATAGAAGCCACGCAGAAGCTTGAGCAAGTGAAAAATGAGCAGCAGCAACAGCAGCAGCAACAGCAGCAGCAGCAGTTTGGTTCACAACAGCTTCTGAACCAGTCTGGTGCAGACACACCTAGCAGTGGGATCCAGAGCCCCTTAACACCGCAGGCTGGCAATGGAAGTATGTCTCCTGCACAACAGACATTCCATAAGGATCTTTTTACAAAGCAGCAGCTACCTGCTACACCTGCATCAGCGTCCTCAGATGATGTGTTCCTAAAACCACAAGCCCCACCCCCTACTCCAACCCGAATCTCAGTGCACGATTCACTGTCTCAGTCTCAGACTCCTCAGACATCATCACAGCAGATGTTTTCTCCAGGTTCCACAAACACAAGACCTCCTTCTCCAATGGATCCATATGCTAAAATGGTGGGAACACCTAGACCAGCACCAATAAACCAAAACTTTGTTAGAAGAAATACCATTGCACCATTAGATACCATTGCACCACAGTCATCCATATCTAGGCCCATTCAGGTAACTGAGCCATCAGGAAGCAGGCCTTCACCAGTCAGGGATTCATGTTCTTCATCTCCAGGTAGCAGTGATCCCTATGCAAAGCCACCAGACACACCCAGGCCTGTCATGGCATCAGAGCAGTTCTCCAAACCGGTGGGTGTCCCAAGATCACCCATAGTTACCGAACAGTCAGGGAAGGTTCCTTTAACATCTGGAAGCAGTGATCCATTTACTAAGCCTGCTCCTAGGACTGATACATTTCAGAGACAGAGAGTAACTCCTGCCGATCCATATGCACGGCCGCCATTGACTCCTACTCCTACTCCTGTTGATGGTAGTCCTGGACCTTTCAAAACCCCTATGCGCCCACCTCAGTCCCCACAAGATCCTTATGCATCAATGCCAGCTACGCCAAGGCGTGTTGCTGTTGATCCGTATGAAAGACCAGCATTGACACCAAGGCCAGTGGATAACTTTTCCCATAATCAACCTAATGATCCATACAGCCAACCTCCCCTTACTCCCCATCCTGCAATAAAGGACACTTTTGCCCATCCACCCCGGATAGTGCGACAACAGAGTGATTCTTTCCCTCAGTCTGGGCCCATTTCAAGGCCAGCTTCTCAGGACCCTTACTCCCAGCCTCCAGGTACTCCTCGACCAGTTGCTGATCCTTATGCCCAGCCTCCAGGAACTCCTCGGCCTACCACAGTTGATCCATATATGCAGCAACCACCAACACCAAGACCTGCTCAGCCAGCAGATTTATTTGCTCAGTCTCCAGCAAATCAGAGACATTCTGATCCATATGCCCAACCTCCTGGAACACCAAGGCCAGTTCTTAATGATCCTTATTCTCAGCAACCAGCAACTCCAAGGCCAGGGATTCCAGAGAGTTTTAACAGACCTGCAATGACAAGACCAGGACTAATGCCAAATAGAGATCCTTTCCTGCCGACACCACAGAACAGGTTCCAGGGCACTTTTGTCAGGCCATCAGATCCATGTTCTCAGACTCCCAGACCTGCAGGACCTGCAATAACAGATTCATTTAGCCATGGTCCAGCTGCTGCAGCACGTGACCCATATGATCAACCACCAATGACTCCAAGACCTCAGCCAGAATCTTTTGGACCTGGCCAGCTGGCCCATGATGCTGCTGAACAGCCACGGCCTGTATCTGAGAGCACCTTTAGTGCACCTGGAAATTCTCCAATGACTTCTCAAGGACAACAATTTCCCAAAGTTTCACAAGTTCCTGGCCCAGCACCAACCACAGGAGTAACAGATACACAGAATACTATGAATATGTCTCAAGCAGATACTGAGAAGTTAAGACAGGTGGGAATAATATTTAATACTGATGGTATTCAAATTTCATAAGTAGAAGAATTTCTCCCATTTTTGTTAATACTTGAAGTTTCTTGCCATTAAACATTACTAGATAATGTAGAATTATCTTCATTCATGTACTGTGTTAATTTGGTCCTCCTGGATAGAATCCCAGTATGGAGAATATAGAAACATCAGTAATTGTTAAGTATTTTGGACAAGATCCAAAAAGAAAGCAAAGGCTGTCTTTGAAGCCACTGAAGATGTAGGTAATGGGTCTGTAGTCGCTCTTTTACAGTGTAAGGAAAAAAATACACCTTGAAAGGACAATTAATTCTATCCTGTAATAGTTGAGATATAGAACTAATTGTCCGTGACTTTTCACTGACTGAGAAAGGGAGTATTAGCAAAGATCTCGGACTAGACATCTAACCTTCAGTTGGCTAACATGGAGGTGAATCCTTCCATTGGTCACTCTTCTTCTTGAGGCATATTCAGTCCAGCTTTTTGTTAGGAAATGTTTGGCCAACAGCTCTTGCTGACACATGGAATTACATTCAATTTGTGGAAAGCTGCTCAGTCTTTTGTTTAGAAGAAGCAATGGGAAGTGGATTTCATGGAAAAATTTGCAGTATTTATCATATGATAATCACATTCTGCAACTTTGGTGTAAACCTTTTGCTGAATTTTCTTCAGTGAATTTTGGGTCACCTTTCTCTCTCAGAATGCATGTGGTAAATTTCATTTGGTAAAAGGGCCTGTGTTACTGGAATAGGAAATGGAAAAGAGTTGCTTATATGTTAATTGGTACAGTTGATTCTGGAGATTTAACTTGCATTACCAGCATCTTGCAGCATTTGTTCCCTCTTCTAATTTCTGAGGTGATCATGACGGTTTATGATATTTCTCTGTAGTGACTGAAGAATTTATTTTCTTCAAAAGGCTTAACCTAGTGGAGCGTAACGCTTCCAAGTACGTGAATTGCCATGTCAAGCACAATGATCATTATATTTTTTTTCAACAGCGCCAAAAGTTACGTGAAATTATTCTGCAGCAGCAACAGCAGAAGAAGAATGCTGTTCGGCAGGAAAAAGCCCTGCAGGATGCAGCAGCTCCTACCCATGCAGCTCCTCTTCAGCATTGGCAGCAAGACAACTTAAATCAAATGTTTAACCGCCCTCCTCCTCCATATCCTGGGAATATTAGGTCCTCTGTTGTCCCTCCAGGTGGGCCAAGGTTCACTGTGTACCCAAAAGACCAACGTGGCCCATTTCCTGCTGATGGGCAGTTCAACAGACCCCAGTTCCCAGCCGATATGAATGCCATGGGGATGAGGCCTCATGGTCTCAGGTAAGCTCTTTGGTCTCTTAAACCTAGGATATTACAGGGTAGTTCTGCATTTACAGAAATTGCTAGACAAAGGGTATGTGGATTTTTTTGATGAAAAATCATCTGTGCTGTCTACAGTAGCTGGTAAGTTTCCTGAAGGCAGTATGTCCAGTGAGTTTTCCTAAAGTGTCTGTGACATTAGAGTGTGTGCTTTACACTAACACCGTTCTACACTGACTTTTATTGGGAATAAATCAGAAGTAAAAATGGAGAAACTGCAATACTTGTGGAAGTATTATGTGGCCTGGAAGATCTTGTTGTCCATGGTTTGGGAGCAGGTTTTTTTTAAATGAAAGGTGATGTCTTAATAATGAATAAATGTAATATTCTTGTTTTCATTTATAATGAATATGTAATCAAATGTCAGCTTCTGTGGGTGACATTTTTATGGTGAATGCTATGCTGGAAAATGAATACAGGTATCAGCATACATTGTCATCTCAGGAGTAATTATTTTCAACATTTTGGATTTATTCCAGTAATTTCTAAATCCACACAACATTATTTTTTACACTAGGTTGCATTAGCATATAGTTTATTTACTAATGTAGTTCTTTCTGTCAGTTTTCTATCCATTATTATTATTGGAACTGAAAACAGGTTGTTTATTAAACATAATTAAAGCAATTACTTTATTGTAGTCATAAAGCTCATTTAAATGTAAGCATAATTAGTCAAAACATTTATTTAAATATCTTAATGAATGCATTATGTAAAGCATTTTGCTGAGTAGTTACTTAGTCAGATATGGCAGATTAGGCAGTCCTGAGAAAAAATAATTATTTATCTTTCATACTTTATTTTAGATATGGGTTTCCAGGAGGTGGCCATGGACCACCGTCAGGTCAAGAACGTTTCCTCAGTCCTCAGCAGCCAATGCAACGCCCTGGAGTTCCACCACAGCTGAGAAGATCTCTGTCTATTGATATGCCTCGGCCAGTGAACAATCCACAAATAAGTAATACATCTGGGATTTCTCAACATTTTCCTCCCCAGGGGATTCCAGTTCAGCAGCATAACATATTGGGTCAGGCGTTTATTGAGTTACGACACAGAGCTCCTGATGGGAGGCCAAGGCTGCCTTTTAATCCTTCTGCTGCGAATGTTATGGATGCAGCAGCACAACATCAGCGACATGCAGGGTTTATACCCAGGCAGGACTTTCCAGGCCCCAGACAGGCAGAGCCCCTGAGACATAATTCTCAAGGTATACCTAACCAGTTGCAGATGTCTACAAGTTTGGAGCATATGTCACAATCACAGCAGGATCAGATCAATCCTGACAACTCACCTGCACTTGTAATACGTTCTGTAAGTCATCCACCAGTTGCTGATGCATTCCCAGGTCCATCTTTGCCTACAGCTGCACCAGGTGATGAATCTGCAAATTTACAGGTACCCAACCAGCCAAGTGATGGACTAGAAGAAAAGCTTGATCCTGATGATCCTGCTGTAAAAGATTTGGATGTGAAGGACCTTGATGGGGTTGAAGTCAAGGATTTAGATGATGAAGATCTGGAAAATTTGAATCTAGACGCAGAGGATGGGAAAGGAGATGAACTGGACACTTTAGACAATTTGGAGACAAATGATCCTCACCTTGATGATCTTCTGAGGTCTGGGGAATTCGATATAATTGCATACACAGACCCAGACCTTGATGTTGGGGATAAGAAGGGAATGTTTAATGAAGAACTGGATCTTAGTGTCCCCATTGATGACAAACTAGATATCCAGGGCAAGACAGAGGAACCAAAACAGAAAGAAGAAGGTGATAAAACTGTTTCCCCTCCTGAGACCCAGTCTCCACAGAAAAAGGCTGCTGCAGAAAATGATGTGAAAACAGAAGTACTTTCCCCAAACACTCAGGAGGAAAAGAAGAATGAAAATGAAAAAAGTGAGGGAAATGCTGAATCCACAAGTACGCAACAACCTGCTGAAGTGGAGTTAAAGGATGGAGAAAAGGCTCCTGCACAGCCTGCTAACCCAGAATTCCCTGATAAAACTCCTGCTGTTTCTAGTCAAGAAACAACTGTGCCTAGTCCAGATGCTCAGGGATCTGCACCTCCAACTGTTCAAGGAGCAGTAAGTTCCTGCAGTATTTCTGGGTCCACGCCAGTCCTCTCAAGTTTACTGTCTAATGAGAGCTCAGATAATGCTGAGGCAAGGACTCTAGGGTCTCCGTCTCAATCTTTGCCAGCAGCACAAATGAATCATGCATCAGGTATTCCGCAAACACTAATGACACCTGGTGGACAGATCTTGGAAAACACTTTGAATTCAAATTTGACCATGGTTCCACGAATGAACCATTTTTCTCAAGGGTCACCAAATCCGGGATTTATTCAGGGTCAATCATCTAATCATAACTTTGGGACAGGACCAGCATCTAATCAGAGTGTGGCTGTAGCAAACCGTCCTGGTCCTAGTGGCATAACTGGGCCCCAACAGATAATGCTCCCTCAACCATTAGCTCAGCAGCAAAATCGAGAGCGGCCACTGCTGCTAGAAGAACAGCCACTTCTTCTGCAGGATCTTTTGGATCAGGAAAGACAGGAGCAGCAGCAGCAGCGACAGATGCAAGCCATGATTCGCCAGCGTTCAGAGCCATTTTTCCCCAATATTGGTATGTGGGTGATCTGCTTGTCTGGGATCTTGATAGTGTTTTAAAAATGCAGCAATAAATAATTAATTAGGTAGCACTGAAAGAAGTGGATAGATATGTGGAGCTTGAAGGTGACACAACAAACAACAGCCTACCTAGTAGGTACAATGGAAGTATGGAAATTGAGCATGTAGGGTGGAATTCTGAACTCTGTGGCAAGGCTTCTGTTGACATTACCAGGATCAGGGTGACTCTGCATTACTGCCAAATTTTCTGACACTGCCTGTCATATATTCTCTTTATACTTTAGGTTCTCATATGTGATATGGAGTAAATGCACCCTTTGTTAACAAATGATCAAGTGCAGTGGTTCATATTTTGACATTCGATCTATCAGTGTTCTGTTTCTGGCTGTTCTGTTGCTTTTTTTTTTAGCAGTGGATAGCATGTCTGAAGGAAAGAGGTCATTGAAAGCTGTATTACTAACTCAAAGTCTAGGCAAGGCCCAGAAACATCACAAATCATTTTTCATGTACTAAAACCATTGAAGTCATTTCCTGTTTAATATAACTTAGTGGTTTGAGCATTCAGATCAAGACCATCACTATCATTTAATAGTTTTTAATGAAATACGAAGTTTTGAGCAAGGTGTTAGCTGTAACTATACTGGCCGTCAAGGCTGTTGGTTCAAAAGACAAATTTAACCTACCCACTAAGTCACAGTTCCGTATCTGCAGTTTTGTGGCCACCCCAGGCGGCTAAGATGACCTTCACAGGTCCCTCCCAACCTAAGCCATTCTGTGTTCCCCATTTGTACTGATCTCTGTGAGGCATCCAATGGGAGAGACAGCAAAAAAAGTGTGTACCTTTTTGCCTGTGGTGCTAGGGTACTTACAGAGGCACTAAACCCTTTTCTTAGTAGATTAGTGGTGGTGTGTCAGTTTCACCAAGAGAAACAACTCTCCTTCCTGATTCTCAAACCTATAAATAGAATTTATTGATCTGTTGGGTCACAGGCCACATTTCGTCTAGAGCCCTTCTCAGACTAACCTGCTTTTCTTTGTATGCTTTGGCTGAAAACAAGGACAGTTGCTGCTGGAGTAGCTTTCATTAGAGGATATATGAAGCTGCATACTAACCATGAATTTCAAAGTGGAGAGGACAAGTAATGTGAAATAGTAATGCGGTTATGTTGTTTTACTGATGACTTATTCATGAACTAGATCTAAACAAGTCAGTTCTAGTTAATGACTTGTAATGTTCAGCTATGTAATTCACTTTTACTGTTTTTCTTTTATAGACTTTGATGCAATTACTGATCCCATAATGAAAGCAAAAATGGTAGCTCTTAAGGGGATCAATAAAGTCATGGCGCAGAGTAACATGGGCATGCCACCAATGGTTATGAACAGGTAGGCAACACGTGATACCATTCTTTAGGGCTACAAAATGTAAAAGGAAATGATAGAGCTAGGGGAAACTGTGTGCAGGAAATGAAAACATTTTGAAGTGGAAAACATCTTTTTATCATATACTTCATAGTCATTGCTAATACAAAATTATCTCCTAAGAATAAAACAGTAGAAACTGTAAAAAGTATTAAAATGCCTTAGACTTGTGCTCAAGGACAAAAGGAGCTGTGAACTGTGCGGACTTCACCGTGATTGCTTTTTCCTTAGGTGGGAGGGTCTATAAGCCAGAAAGATCTGCACATATTCTTTTTATGTGGCCCTTAAAACAGTGTGCTTTCTACTTCTTAACTGTTTCTTAAGATAATATGTGGCTTACCAGAGGTGTACATTTACCTGACTCTAATTGACTGTTGGCCAGGTTGGATGGGGCTTTGAGCAACCTGATCTAGTGGAAAGTGTCCCTGCCCATGGCAGGGGATTGGAACTAGATGATATTTAAGGTCCCTTTCAACTCTAACCACTTGATGATTCTGTGGCTGTGCTGGTGGCCATGATATCTAAACCATTAAATCTTTTTTTTTTTGGTAGTACCATAATATATTGAAGTACAAATACAGAGTTTGTGTGTGTGTGTGTGTGCATATTCACTCTTTCAGCACAGTGCATCATGTTTACCTTGCTTGTCTGAAAAGTATAAAATGCTATTGTTTCAGCAAAGGGCAAAGTATTTTGGCATCAAATGAGAATTAATATTGTCCAGATGTTGAAAAAGTTTAGTACAGAAGTTCAAGCAAATACCTATAAAATATTTGGATGCTTTGTGTAAGTTCAGTGTAACAGAAGAGGTATCTTCCCTAACCCACCAGTTTTAAAAGTTGCAATTTCATATTCTTACCTATCTATAGGTTTCCCTTCATGGGTCAGCCAGTTCCAGGGGCTCAGACCAGTGAAGGCCAAAATCATATGCAGCAGGCAGTTACACAGGTAATACAACTTGATATGGGGTTTAAACACAAGTGTTTAATAATAATACTAACAACTAGTTTTGTGGTTTTTAATCTCCTTGTCTGTATGTTTTACTGAAATTTCTAGGATGGAAGTTTGACGCCTCAGATGTCTAGACCTAATCCTCCCAATTTTGGTCCTGGTTTTGTCAGTAAGTACAGATCTTGTACTTGACTGTATGTTGATGTTAGATTCTAGAGCAGTCTTGGGCTGTGTTGTAATATTCTGAGCTCAGTGAGAACTACGGTCTATATTGATGCGGTTTTTTTGTATTTCAGAAGCAAAAGGTTTTGTGCAGCATCATTGTCATTTTAACAAATACCAATAAAAGCTTTCTAGGTATTAGTTAAGCAAGACTAGTTGGGAACCACAATTTTTGAAAGCAGAAATATATAGTGTTAGTATTTTGTGTTCTTGTTTCTGATTGCCGTAGATCAGTTGTAAATCCTAGTCTCTATAATGAGAAAGATTTATTAGCAGAATTTAAACTGAGTATATGTTGGGAGAGGAAGACCATGTGTAAAAAAGTGTTTCAAGTAAACAGTTTTACCTTTTCTAGAAACTGGAGTAGCAGCACTGAGTATACAATAAGAAACTTCAGCATTATCATCTGTGTTAATCTCTTTTTATGTGACTCTTGAAACTGTGTGTTTTCTCCTTCTTAACACATACTTCAGCGTTTTATGATAATACGTGGCTTACCGGAGGTGTACATTTACCCAGCTCTAATTGTCTGCTCTGGCCAGGTTGGACGGAGCTTTGAGCAGTCTGGTCTAGTGGAAGGTGTCCTTGCCTATGGCAGTGGGTTGGTACTGGTTGAGCTTTGAGATTTGAAATGGTGCTCAGCAGTGGTCTCATTCTGGTTTGGGTGTTTGTTCTGAGTACTTGAGAAGATCTGTGGTAGTTACTCTTACCTGGAACTTGTTAATATTTCAGTACTTTCATTTGCACTTTCATGTTGCTCCCCTCTGCAGTTACTCTCTGTCCTTCCCACTCAGTTGTCCCTTCAGGTTATGTGATTAGTTACGCAGAATTTATCATCAAAAGCATGGGCACCCCTCAAGACTGAATTGATTTAGTTGAGCCATTAGAGTCAGTGGTTGTCATTGCCACACAGATGTCAAAGTAGAAAATGGTAGGGTCTGGAGCACAAGGAGGACATGGTTATATTGAAATCCTACTGTCATGTAGGTATCTTTATTAAACAAACTTCCTTTATGAGGAGGATCATGTGGTATTTCTGGCTATCCGGCTCATTGCCACAATGAGATCAAGAGATAAATGATATCACCACCAAACCTTCACTCTTGCCTTCTGCACTTAGTGCAGATCAAGTTTTATCAGACATGATCATTTTGCCTTGAGGAAAATGTCTGAGAAAAACGTCATAGCATATGGGGATTTCTCATTTGTAAAAAGAGTAATGTCTAAGTTACAGTCTAAATGAGAGTACATTGTTTGTGGGTAGGAAAAGGCACTGGTCATGAAGGCCCTGACACAAAGTTACTTTTACAAAGACAGCGTCTTTCTTTCATTTCACAAATACTTGATGGATGTTTATGATTTTTTTTCTTAGAAGTAGTAATAAAAATAGGTTTTATACATACGAAAATCTTCTGCAAACAGCAGGGTTAATGAGGCTGTTTCCTATAAATTTGTGTCCTTACTCCCTTACCTTTTTCCCTTTACCTGAGTACCTCTGGAGGTCTTCCGCATCTACTGTTCTGTGGGAGAGCAGGGTACTACCAGGTTCTGTAGCTGCTTTCAAAGCTACGTTTGCTCACTGGCTAGCAAGTACACATCTACTGGCTAGACAGCAGGCTGGTGCCTCTTGAGATTAAGGGACTATGTTAAAATTGCTTTCTCTCAAAAATGCAGGTATTTGGCTCTCTGTCCCCTTTACTCATGTCACTCCAAGAACTTAATATCTCTTGAGATAGCAAACCATCTGTCAAATCTGGCTGAACTTGACCAATCATTTCTTAAAATAAGGGGGGAAACTTCATCTCTAAAAAGGAGAATGAGATTATATCATACTTAATTTCCCTTCTCTCTAGATGATTCACAAAGAAAGCAATATGAGGAATGGCTGCAAGAAACACAGCAACTCCTTCAAATGCAACAGAAGTACCTTGAGGAGCAAATTGGAGCACACAGAAAATCAAAAAAGGCACTCTCAGCAAAACAGCGTACAGCCAAGAAAGCTGGCCGTGAGTTCCCAGAAGAAGATGCAGAACAGCTTAAACATGTTACCGAGCAGCAAAGTATGGTCCAGAAACAGCTAGAACAGGTAAGCATCTGGAATCCAAACTGGTCACCTTAATATTCAGCTGTCATACTGGTAGGACTCTTTCCTTTAAATCTTCTTAAAAGCAAGTTGAAATGCTTAAATACAGCAGAGCTTATTTAAAGGGAGCCACTCCCTATCATATTTTGTGTGTGTAACAGCATTACTCTGGATTGTGGGTTACACTGGAATTGTAGGAGAATATGCTGTGGCAAGCATTATGACAAAAAGCTGTCTTCATACTTTGGGAAGAGGGGACATTGCTTGGCAAAATGATTTGCAGCAGTGTGCCTGGCACCATGAAAAGCATAAATGAAAGATTCAGAGGAAAGTCTTAGCATGCGGGGCTTGGTGTCAGGCTTGAATGAACCTCATAACTCAAGTCTTTTTCAGGTTTCCTTACATAATCAGAACCTCTTGGTTGTATTCCAGTTAAATGTTACTGTTTGAAAATCTCTTTTCATAGTATCTTTAGTGTTAGTCTAGTTTTATGATCTGTCTAGTTCCTAGATGCTGATCATCAGTGTGTGTTGTCTGTTACTGTATCATGGAATAATACAGGTCAAAGGGTTATCTGGGGTTCATCTAGTCTCCTGATCAAAGCAGAACTATATTCATGGTTAAATCAGGTTGCTCAGCCAGCACCTTGTCAGTCAAGTCTCCAAGGATAGAGATTTCCCAGCCTCTCTGAGCCCCTGTTCCAATGTGTAACTACTGTCACTGGGTTTTGTTTTTCTTTCTTTATATTCAGTTAGAATTTCACTTGCTACGTGTTGTAATTGTGATTATAGTAAGTGTCACTGAAGCTAAACCTGTGATAGCTTTGATAAATATATGCTTTGGCCAACTGTATTGAATGCTGTGTTAGAATAATTGAATAGTTAGGGCTGGAAAGGACCTTAAGATCATCTAGTTCCAGCCCCCCTGCCATGGGCAGAGACACCTCACACTAAACCAGGCCACCCAAGGCTCTGTCCAACCTGGCCTTGAACACCACCAGGGATGGAGCATTCACGACTTCCCTGGGCAACCCATTCCAGTGCCTCACCACCCTTACAGTAAAGAACTTCTTCCTTATATCCAATCTAAGCTTCCCCTGTTTAAGTTTGAACCCATTAGCCCTTGTCCTGTCACTACAGCCCCTAATGAACAGTCCATCTCCAGCATCCCTATGACCCCCCTTCAGATACTGGAAGGCTGTTATGTTCCTCAGTACGTTGTTCATAAATTATCTGGCATGATTGTCAGAATCAGATAGACCTCCTGAACATGAAAATACTATAGAATTATTAATATGAGGGAAAACATTGGCAGCAGGCTGCTTGGAATGAAGTCCTAAGTGATACCTGACTCTCAAGTTCTTTCTCCTGTGTTGCTTCAAGACAAAGGGTGTAGAATATTACTTGGCTCATCTTTTCACTGTGTGGGAGAGTGATGGAGCAAATAAATCATGTCTACATCATTTCCTCCTTTTTTTTTTTCCCTTCCACAGCAAATCACAAGTAGAATAAATGCAAAAAAAAAAAAAGGAAGAAATCACTTTAACCAGTTTTTTTCATATATATGTCAGTCTGGTCTTACAGCAGAGTTGAAGTGACAGCTGCTAATCATGACATTGCCGGCAGATTCATTTAGTGCCCCTGATTAAGGTTCTTTTATTTTTCAGTTTTAAATTGAAGTTTCATACAGTGCTAGTAAATACCCTCCACTCCCCTTAAGCCACTGATTTAGACCAGTCATTCACATTGTAAACAGTACTTCATTGCATAGCTAGTAGGAGCTTACAGTTTTATTGAAGTATATTTTTAAGGACCTCCTATTTGAAACAATTCACCACTCTTTCAGATCAGATCAAGTTATTTTTCTGTTATCAAGCTTCTGTAAGTTTTTGAAATGGGCAAAGTCTCCATACTTATATATCGAGAAAAGAGCTCTCAAATCCCCATGAACTGCTGGTCCTGGACACAGGTGCAGAGAAACTGGAGCCGATGTTGTGCTACGTAAGCTTATGTCTGACAGGGTTACTAGCCCAGGCACAGAGCTGTGCAGGCACTACCATATTGTCTGGGGCCAGAGTAGCTTAGCTACTTTGGTGTGGCACTGTGCCTGTGCTAATATACTCTGCCTTGTTCTCCCCTGGACCGTTATAATACCAAGTTGACATGCGCAAGTCAGCTCAGGTCCAGCTGGATGTAGTCAGTGCTGGTTCTTTGAGATCCCAACTAATTCCAAGTACAGTCATATGGCTGATCTGCCGCTACAGACCCTAGAAGGGTGTAGTGATTTGAATGCCTCATTCCGTAGGCCTACAGAACCAGCACAGGTTTAGTGCTCTGTATCCACAGAGAAGTCCTGGAGCGGTGGACAGTGCAGTGCAGATCCATCCAGTTGGTGGCTTTATGCAGTGGCACTGTTTATCTGGTAGAGTCGATGCCAGGCCAGAGCTCATTAATTATCTGGGACCTGAGATTACTGTGTATATAGCCTTTTGGGTGCATCTGTCCTGCATTCTGGAGTACATCCTGTGGTATCTCTGTTATCCTGGGCTTTCTGGCTTGTGCCTTGCCCCATATAAAGGGGAGTGCTATCAAACATTTTTAATTCTGTTACAGACTTTTTCTACCAGTACAAACAGCAAATGGAAGTTGTGGAAGTCATAATTTAATGAATAGAAGCAAAAGAGACATTTTCCGTGATGCATGTATCAGTGGATTACAAGTCCTTTTGGTGGTTTAGAGGGCAGTGTAGTCAAGTATCTGCTGTCTTTCTGAAGTGCTCTTTTTTGTCCGATTGACACTGTCATATACTTCCCTTGGCTTCTCCTGCCTGCTTTAAAAATCAACCACGAGGTTTAATGTTTAATATCCAAGTTGAGTTTATTCTTATCTTAATATTGAAAATTTTCATCTGCTGTGTGATGTTTGAGGATCTGTCTGTGAATAAGTGGAAATCTACCTCACAGTTTTCTTGCAGACCTTTCCTTTTCAATGCCATCTTTTAAAATCTTTTACCGACCTGTGAAGATCATCCATCTCACTGTTTCCTTCCTCATGTCTGTTCCCAACTGTTACCCTGTGCATGGATAAGATCTATAGGACAAGGATTACTTTTGATTTAGGCTTGTATATTCTCTTGCCCAGTGTAGTCTTGGTTTGTAATTAGAACTTGGAGGCACTGTTGTTTTCTCTGAACTTTAGGGATGAATGGTATTTGTAATGAAACAATGGCTATTTAGCCTTAAAAATGGGAGAGAAAATTAGACTCTGTTGAAATGCTGTTTTTGCCTGAGGTTTATTGCTGAAATTATAATGGTGAGTTACATGCTTTATGCCACTTACAGTCAATACATGTCAGAGATGAATTATGGCTTTTTAATTTTCAGATTCGAAAGCAGCAGAAAGAGCATGCAGAACTGATTGAGGAATATCGAATCAAACAGCAACAGCAGCAGCAGCAGCAGCAGTGTGGAATCGCACCCCATGCTATCATGCCAGGTGTCCAGGCTCAGCCACCAATGGTTCCAGGAGGAACATCACCAGCAATAAATCAGCAGAACTTCCCCATGGTGGCACAACAGCTCCAGCATCAGCAACATACAATGGTAATCCCTGGGCAATCCACCCCGAACAGAATGCCAAACTTACCTGGATGGCAATCTGCAAATGCCCCTGCAAGTCACATGACCATGAATCCAGCAAGGATGCAGCCTCCAATGACACCATTGCCAATTGCTTCTGGTACACCAGCTCCTGTGCCTGGTCCAAATGCAACTGCACAGTCAGGGCCACCACCAAGGGTAGAATTTGAGGACAATAACCCTTTTAGTGAAAGCTTTCAAGAGAGGGAAAGGAAGGAGCGTTTACGGGAGCAACAGGAGCGGCAGCGCATTCAGCTTATGCAGGAGGTAGATAGACAGAGGGCCTTACAGCAGCGCATGGAACTAGAACAGCACAGTATGATAGGGTCTGAATTAAATAACAAAACATCCTTATCTCAGATACCTTTCTTTAATTCTGATCTACCTTGTGATTTCATACAAACTCCGCGACCTCTTCAGCAATCTCCACAGCATCAACAGCAGCAAATGGGGCAAATTCTGCAGCAAGGTTCCGTGACCTCACCGCCTGCTGCAAATTTCATGCAAAGCAGTGAGCGAAGGCCAGTGGGATCCACAGCCTTTGGCCCTGACACATCTGCTGTTCCAGGTGGAGCCCCTAATTTCCATAACGTAAAACAAACTCATGGGAATCTCCCTGGGGCTACCTTTACCCAGAACCAAGTCAGGCCTCTATTTGCTTCTGCTGTACCTTCATCTACAGTACTCGGTAGTGGTGCCCCATGTGGTTCGGACACTAGCATGCCCCAGGCAACAAACTTCTCTGGATCAAGCCAATCTCTCATACAGCTGTATTCTGACATAATCCCTGAAGAGAAAGGAAAGAAGAAAAGGACACGAAAAAAGAAAAAGGACGATGATACTGAGTCGATAAAAGCCCCGTCAACTCCACATTCAGATATAACTGCACCATCAACTCCAACCATTTCTGATTCTACCTCCACCCCCACAGTGAACACCCCCAATGAACTTTCCCATCACCAAGATGAACAAGAGTCAGTGGAGTTAACGGGCCCAACAACATCGAACGCAGGAGAGAGCCAGGCCTCTCCAGAGCTGGAATGTCAGCTCCCCAACAGCAGTCTGCCGCAGAAACAGCCGAGCGTAAATACAGAGGCTGAAAAGGCTAGAATGGATACACCTACCAGCATGCAAGAGGTTAAACTAGAAAAGGCAGAAACTGATCAGTGCTCAGGTCAAGCTGAGCCTAAACCTGAAAATCCAAGCAGTATTAAGGTGGAAGAAGATAAGGTCACATCACAGCCTGCCTCTTCAGCTCAGAGTCCAGCACAAGCAGCCAGCATTCCAGCAGCAAAAGGGGAGTCAGGGAACGAATTGCTGAAGCACCTGCTTAAAAATAAGAAGTCCTCATCTCTTCTAAATCAGAAATCGGAGAGCAGTGGCCGAACAGAAGAGGAGGCTTCTGGGGATAAGAAGCTAACTGAGAAGCCGAATTCAGCTGAAGGAATGGTGAGCCTGTTACTGGTTTTGTTATGCAGTGGTCATCAACAGTCAAAGGCTAGTTTGTGCCTTTGCCGCAGGCATTTGTGAAGAGGTGGGGAGATAACATATCTGCACAAAAGTGGAATAAACAGCTTTCAGGAATTTTTTGCCTCCCTTCCTGCCTTTTCTCCATGAGTAAATCATCTGTGTTGCAAAAAGAACAAATTTTAACATGACTTTGTAGATCAATGTATCAGAAAGTATTAAAATGAAAAAACCACCAATTTTTCCATAGATAATCCTCTTAAACAATGCCACTTCCTCATATTTGCCAGGATTATGGAAAGATTTTACAATATTACTCTATTACTTACTAGGATGTTTCCGAGCAGTATATGGATGTCTGTATGTTGTGTGCTTCTGTGACTCCACTTTAGCCATGTACAGGGTGATCTGTGCACCTTTGCAGAGGCACAGGGCTGGGTTTCACACCCCTTCATCTGCACCATTTGGAGCGTTTGGTGAATGAACCAATTCCAGGCTCTGGTTTTCCCTGTGAAAATCATATACTGTCTCTAATTTTAGTAGAGACCATGCTCTTGGTTTGTTTATCAAATTGTGAAATTGTTAAACCTCCTAAAATTGCTGGATTTCTGTGTTAGAGAATATTTTTTAATTGATTTTACATTGATGGAGAAGAGCATCAATTCTTTATATTAATGCCATTATATGATTTATTAATTTATAAAGTTCTTAAAAACAGACCTAAAGAAAACTTTTCTGTGGAGGTAGGATGCATTCAGATTTGTTGGTTGGTTTATTATAATCTTCAATCTTAGTTTTGTTTTGTGACTGCCTAATCTCTAAATAGATCCTTGAAAATGGATTAATACTGATAAAATCAAAGGTAACTTGGGTAAAGTGTTAAAGATCCATGGTTAAACATACATGATAGGAACAGTGGTGAGAGTATTTGTGGTAGAGGTTGTGTAGAGCTGTTTAAAATAATAGATACAAGAAATTGGACTTCCTTTTAGCTTGCCACTGTCTGTTGCACACATCCCATTCTGATTGCTTCTACACAACTATCTTCGTATGTGAAGAACGGCTTTGCAAATTCGTACTGAAATTATTTAAGAAGTGGTACAATCCAGAAGCATTTCACAATACTGGTTTTGTTTCTAACCTCAAAATACATTTGTAGTGTATTAACTTACATGCTTTTTTCCTATAACCAGTCTGCCTTTCGTTACGCCATTGTGAAAATCTGTAGGGTTTCATGCACATGTAACTTCATTTTAGGGGTGTTCAAAAGAAAATGTTTCTTGTCTGTGAGGTTTTGATGGTGTTTTCAGATGTCAGTGGTGTTAATGATAGGTCATAATTCTGTGTGTAGGGACAGTACAGCAGTTACAGTTGCCAGTGAGACAGCAAAGTAAACAAACCGTAAAATACAGTTTCTTATCAATGAGATTTATTACACTGTGTGTGTTCTTCTAGGCTGTTGTGCAGTAAATTTGAACCAAATGTATATTAAAATGTCAAAAATTCTGCTTCACTTTCCTTCTTTATACCAGCAAACTGCAGGAAACCAGATGCAAAGTGCATTTGGGTGTAGTAACAGCCAGCTTCAGAGAACAGATGTAGGACCTGAAACCAAGAAACAGAGAAATAAGCGAACTCAGAGGACAGGAGAGAAGGCAGCTCCTCGGTCCAAAAAAAGAAAAAAAGAGGAAGAAGAAAAGCAAGCTATTTACCCCAACACTGATACATTCATCCAGTTAAAACAGGTAGGCATACAGATGCTGGGTCATGCAAAAGAGGACACTTGAAAGAGTGCGCTTCTCATGATGTGAAGTTGGTCATTAGGTTTAATTTTGAGTACAGGGTGGAGAAACTGAAGACTTCAATGAAACTAGGAAATTGAAAATTTTGGGTTTATTTCCATTTGGAAGATCTACTGACACAGCAGACACTTGATAGTCTCAAAGCCATGGGGATCCTGTCAGCTCTGGCAACCTCTGTGGCTGAACTGGCAGGATCCAGAGCTGTGGCTCTGGTTGGCCACCTTCCTTAACAGAAAGGCCTGTGTTTGACAGTTTTCTGTCATAGTGAGTAAATTCCAATTACTCTTTTTAAGTTAGAAACCACTCTGCTAATGTTTGGAGATGTGCAGTGCTTCTCTGTAGTAGTTACATTGATTTCTAACTTCTTTTTCTTTTAATATAGCAGCTTTCTCTTCTGCCTTTGGTGGAACCAATAATTGGAGTGAGCTTTGCCCACTTTCTTCCTTATGGCAGTGGCCAGCTAAATGGTGGAAATCGACTTGTTGGAAGCTTTGGTAGTGCTACTCTTGATGGGGCTTCAGATTACTACTCCCAGCTCATTTACAAGGTATGGTTTTAATCTGGATTTCCATTGTGTGCTCTCTGTGGGAGAAGTTCCTTGTCATCTTTATTAGTACTAGTCAGTTGGAGTTCCTGCCTTTTATGCAACTAGAAGAAAATGATCTTCTGTTGCTAGACTAGTTAGATGGTGCAGTGATGAAACAGTCACCATTGTTTTACTCCCTGAAAATGGAAATCAGTTCTGGAAACTGTGTTGTAAACTAATTAAAAACTACAAGTATTTCTGTTACAAATGGATGCTAAATAGCGAAAACTGTAATTACAGTTTTATGGAGCAGAAAAGGCTGAATCTTCAGTGCTTTGCAAAGTCATTGAAAGCATTAAAGCATTTCTTAATGTGAAGTAAATGAGTGTCGTGGTTTAAGCCAAGCCATAAATCAGAACCACACAGCCCACTTGCTCACTCCCCGCACTTCCTTCCCTGCCCGCCTCCGTCTCTCCCCCCGCTCCTGGAGGAATGGGGTGGAGAATTCAGTCCAGTAACTAAGGTTTAATACAAACCACTGCTGCTGCCACCAATAATAATAATGATAAGGGAAATAACAAGGGAAGAGAATACAACCACTCGCTACCTGCCAACTGATACCCAGCCTGACCAAGCAGTGATCTAACCCTTCCAGGTGACTGCCCCTAGTTTATATAGTGGGCATGACGTGCTGTGGTATGGAATACGTCTTTGGCTAGTTTGGGTCAGGTGTCCTGTCTCTGCTTCCTCCCGGCTTCCCCTTCTCCCTGGCAGAGCATGAGACTCAGAAAGTCCTTGGTCAGAGTAAACATTACTGAGCAGCAACTGAAAACATCGGTGTTATCAGCGCTGTTCCCAGGCTGAAAGTCAAAACCACAGCACTGCACCAGCTACTAAGAAGGAGAAGAAATGACTGCTACTGCTGAGCCCAGGACAATGGGAAATAGACTTCTCTCATTTGTTCACTAAGCCCTAGCTAAGAACCTGAGAACTGTGAACAAAACAGACTGTTTGTTGATGAGCTAAAAATACACTGAATTTAAAACTCAGTCTCTTAACATCAGAGGGGCAGTACTGGGAGAGCAGCAAGATAGTGAACAGACGGAATCAAATTTGCTGCTTGGCTACCCTAACATAAAAGCTTTAGTAACTTACTAAAAACCAGTGGTGTGTTTACTCCAGCCTTACATGGCATATAAGCTCAGAATATGACCCAGTGGAAATAGTTGCCGTGGCCAAAGTAGGCTTTGTAGGCATGACTGTAGCAAGAGCACATAGTGAAGTTCTCATTTAATTTTTGTTTAAAATGTGGGCAGTTAAGCCCATAGTGAGAGGTAGCCTGAAGTGTGAGCTCGCAGAGTATCTGCTTCTCCATGGTAGCTGCTTCAGTGAAAGCTCATCCTGTGCTAAATGTGAGGTAGCTTCCCTTTTAGTGAAAATGCAGTAAGCCGACTTGTTTATGGTGATGGAGAGTCACTGCAGAATAGCTCTTTTAATCTTAAGTTCAGATCTTTGTTTAAACTGCAGGAATGTGTTGGGGCTTCCAGACCATTCCTAAAAATGTTCTTTTTGCTTTTCTGTAAATATTTTAGCTATATCTTTTTTCAGTAATGTGTACTCCTTGTGTAAACTATTTCTCTGATAATATAATAGATATTATCAATGAAAAGATGGGTATTATCAATGAAAAGATGGGTATTATCAATGAAAAGCAAAGCATTGTGTCTTTTATAGTAGATACTTAAATGTATT
Source organism: Psittacus erithacus (assembly GCA_009867235.2). Classification (NCBI taxonomy): domain Eukaryota; kingdom Metazoa; phylum Chordata; class Aves; order Psittaciformes; family Psittacidae; genus Psittacus; species Psittacus erithacus. The sequence goes on from WYDI02067321.1 coordinate 179,517, forward strand.
TCGTCTCCTACTTTGAGAATTAACTATCACTGCGTATCAGTTCTGCCTCTGGGTGTAAAAACCCAGGTGAGTGGGTTACATTATCTGGTAGTAGAACAAGGCAAGTTTTCACATGGTGTTCCATGGCTGATTTACAGTCCTTTCATCTCATGCAGCAGAACAATCTGAGCAATCCCCCGACACCCCCAGCCTCTCTCCCTCCCACACCACCTCCCGTGGCATGCCAGAAGTTGGTAAACGGCTTCGCAACCACTGAGGAACTTGCTGGCAAGGCTGGTATGTTAGGAGGTCATGATGGTAAGGCCAATACAAATTGTTTCTATAATAAATGAGTCAAGTTTGTAGCTGATTACAAAATAGGTAACTGGGATGCTTGTCAGTTGCTGTAGTCTTCTTTTATAAAACCATTATGCCTAACTTTATAAGGCTGTAGTTTTTATCATCCAACTTTGTTTTACACCAGAGTAATGTCAGATGATAGCCTTTTCCCTCTTCGTTTTTGAAAACATGTTGAGAGTTAGAAGCACTCTTAGGAAATGAAAAATAAAACCTTAAAATAATTTTTTATATCCAGTACGAATGACTAACAGGTTAGTTTAGTGAGCTCAAAAGCAGGTCACCCAAAATGTATTGTCATCAGGCTTTGTATGTAGTCAGTACATATTCTCTGTTGCTTGTAATCTGGTCAATTAAAAGTGCTTTCTAGTAAATGAAACTTTATGCTGCCTCTTCATAGGGACTATTTGCCTTTGTTATTAAAAAGCTGTTGATTGTTATCTGAATTAAAGCAAGCATCCTCTCACAGTGCAGGAGGCGAACTCTTTTTGCTCAAAATTTTCAGTTATTGTAAATATGTAGATTGATCATGAACAGTTAAAATTTTTTGAACTACAAATGGATGAAAGTGGTGTTATCATCTGCTGTAATAGCTTGGTTGTATCAGGCCACCGACACACAGAAGGTATGTCAATGGAAGAGCTGTACAGATGTCTCATTGTGTTTTGCACTTCTGCTTTTAGTTACCAAAGCTCTGGGACCAAAGCAGTTCCAGTTGCCTTTCAGACCACAAGACGATTTATTAGCAAGAGCAATGGCTCAAGGTCCTAAAACTGTGGATGTTCCTGCTTCACTTCCAACACCACCTCACAACAATCAGGAGGAGTTAAGGTAGGTTTTTCTTGACATCATCAAAAACATATTTAAAGGAGATTCTGTGATATTTTAGTAGGAGATGAGACTGAGACTGTGTAAAGAAGCAAAATCCATTGTGCACAGGCAGTGCAGAGAACATTTATGGGACTGTTTTTCCTGGTTAACTCTTAGCATTCCACACATAGAGAGCAGCATACTAAAATAGGTGACTTCTGCCATTGCTAGACTAGATTCTGTTACGTTGTTGAGAATTCATTACATCGCTCTCTTGAAAGTGGAAGAAAACTACAGACTGGTATTTTTCATGGGGCAGCATGGTACTGTTAAACGATGATAGTACATGACTGCTGTACCAGGCAGCAGAACTGTGCAAGAGGCAGCCTGAAAACTCCCCAGTTCTACTCAGTTTCTGTTACCGTGTGAGAAATGCTTGCTAGAACATGAGTCTCCCAAAAAAGGTCTTTCCTTTTGCTTCTCTTTCACTTGACTAACTGAAAGTTGGGTGTCTTTGGAGTCTATGCATGGATAAGGGGAGGTGGATCAGTGAATTTGCCTAAACCAGAAAGTTTAAATGTTAGATACTAACATTATTTTTACACAGATAAGTGGAGGCACGAGGAACAGACAGTCCTGTGATGGAGCCTGGGCTTTCTTAGTGCCTTTATTTTTCTTTATCTTTCCCAAGAAACCACTGTGTGCAATGGAGTCTGATACACCCATAAGCAATGGCCTTCCACATAATTGCATTTCATGACTAGTAGCAAGAAACAAGTTCATTTCAGCTCCCTGTCATGATTTCTGTTTTGACTTACCAAAGGTTTTTTGTCCATTTCCAAAACAGCTTTTTTGGGTATTGTTCCAGGGTTCAAGATCACTGTGAGGACAGGGATACTCCTGACAGCTTTGTTCCTTCTTCCTCTCCTGAAAGTGTGGTGGGAATGGAAATTAGTAGGTATCCAGACTTGTCGGTTGTAAAGGAGGAGAACCCAGAACCTGTACCATCTCCCATCATTCCTATCCTGCCTAGCAGTACTGGAAAAGGTGAGACTGCAGCAGAGCAAACAGTTAACACTAGGTTTGTTGGGTTTTTTTGGTTAGGTTTTTTTGTTTGCATTCATGTGTGTAGGATTCACCTGGTGTATTTTGTTTTCTTTTCAGGTTCAGAAGCGAAAAGGAACTACATAAAATCAGAACCTGGTTCCGGCGCGTTACCTGGTTCTGGCTTTTTTGCATCTCAACTTGGTCCATCCCAGAATGGTCCTAAATCTGGCCTTATATCTGTAGCAATTACTTTGCATCCCACAGCTGCTGAGGTAAAAGAAATAAGCTTTAATTACATATGTAAAGTACCAACAGTAGTTAAGATACTTTATATATATAGTGAACCTGAAGGGGTTATAGCATAGTACAATAAAGCAGCTGTTGCAGTCTTCTAATAATTTATATTACTGTCTGATGAAAACGAAGGTGTGTTTTTATTACTGTTTTTAGAACATCAGCAGCGTTGTAGCAGCATTCTCCAACCTGCTCCATGTCAGAATTCCCAACAGTTACGAAGTTAGTAACGCTCCAGATGTCCCATCCTCCATGGCAACTGCAAGCAGTCACAGAGTGAACCCACCCATGGAGTACAGGCAAAGCTTACTACAGGGTCCTCAGGCAGGAACCATGGGACCTGCCAGGATTGTAGGGTCTTATGGACTGAAGCAACCTAATGTGCCCTTTCCTGCAAACAGCAATGGTGAGTGGGCATTGATTCTTTCACGTTTTCGATATCAACATTTTAACTGAGGCAGTATTGAATGCATTTCAGCCACATAAATTCATGCTCTAGCATTGAACAATTGCTTTTTGTTCTGAATAATACTTTTCTGTTCTTACATGAACATGATCAGTACATGCGAACCTGCTCCTGATGTTAACCATAACTCTATAGGTCTGATCCATCTCTGATTTCCGTTGTTTTCTACATCACTGTCATTGAGGTATTTCTTCCAGTAGTTCCCAACATTATTAGTTGGGGTTTTCATCCAGTCTGATTTTAAATCCATCACTCAGAAAGATTGTTCCTATGCTAGAAAACTTGATGTAGTTGTTAAAGCATGTATTTCTATGTTGGTTTAGTTACTCATTTCTTACACAAGAATGTAATTTTGCCTTCTTGTTCACGCACTTGGTTTTGATCTAATTTAAATAATTTCCCTGTCAGGATGTTGTGTAAAGTTTGTCATGTCCAGGAGGATGTTGCTGCTCTAGACCACTTAAGCATACCATGACTTCTCATAAATTAGGTTTAATCTGATACAGCTTCTAACAGACTTACCTGTTTTGTAGGTGTAGCTGGCTATAAGGATCACAGTCAGAATATTGCAGAAGGCTCAGCACTGAGACCTCGATGGTGCTCTCATTGCAAAGTTGTGGTTCTTGGCAGTGGTGTGCGGAAGTCCTTCAAAGATCTGCCCTTCCTTAAACAGGTACTGCAGTGGAAGTAGTTTCTTGCATGTAATGGTGAATGAGCAAACAAAAGCAACAGACTACTGCTTGTCATGCCGACTGGTACCACTTCCAGGTTTCTTCGTAGTCTCCCTTCTATGTGTGTCCTAACTCAGGATGGGACATTCAAGTATGTTTGTAGTACAGATAAGAAATGGCACCAAAGTTGTTAGTTACATAAAAAGAATTTCAGTAAATTTCATAAAATAGGTCCCATGGCAACTATTTTGTAATAATCATGGCAGTTTCCTAAATTCTGCTACTAACGTTCTTCCATGGCCACTTCAGGGAACTTAGTTCAGAAGAGCTTATTTGTAAGGCAGTGCCATATTGCTGTGTCAGGAAGTATTCAAACAGCAAGAATATCTGTACCCTTTGTGAGCAGGAATCGAGTTTCAGTCTCAGTTTCTTGTATTCACATTGGGAACTGTCATTCAGTCAGGAATAACCATTGCTCTTTCAATGAGATTGAGATAATTATGCAACTAAGGTATACAGTCAAAATCTATATACAAAAGTAACGGGTTCGTGTAGTCAGAGAAGGACTGAATTCCCAGTAATGTTTTGCAGATGGATCTTGCAGATAAAACAGTGTGATCTGTCTTTGATTAGGCTGAAACGACATGTTCTTTCACCATCTAAAGACAAGAGAAATGGATTTTACTTTGCGAGTGTGCCTATGGAGCAGATGGGTGCCCGGTATAGAATGCTTTATTTTACTGCTTAAACTTCTGTTAATGGCAAGAAATGCTGAAGAACAAGGTTGTAGGTGGTGGTAACGTTAGATCTGTCAAATAATCAAGTGTTTATATCACAGTATCGCTCATTATTTTACAAATGTTCTACAGATAAAGAGTTTCTAGCCAGACTGGAAGACTTGTTTCATTCCACTTAATATGTGAAGAATGGTATTAAAATGCACTTCTGAGAATCTTCTGTGTTTGATTCCCAGGATTCCCAAGAAGGCTCTGATAAAATGAAGGACATTGTATTCTGTAGCAACAACTGCTTTGTTCTTTATTCAGCAGCTGTGCAAGCAAAAAACTCGGAGAACAAAGTGAGTATCAGATGCTTTCTAGTGAGCAGAAATTACTGCAGCTAGTTTTTAAAGAACAGAAAGGGGGCAAGGGGGAAGTTTGCACTTCATTCTCAGGTTTATAAATTAATTGCTGTATGCTTAGACACTGAGATTCTGAACCAGCAGCATGAAGTAAAATTCATATTTGTATAACTTGCATTGGGACAGAGATACAGGGCAGAACAGCAGCCACCTTGTGCTGTCCTTACTGGCTTTGAAGATGCAGTCTTGAAAAAGTAGACATTTAAGTTCTCTGGGCATTATGCAAAACCCATAGATACATCTTTAAGGGCTGTAATTCTGCAATTTGGTTTGGCTTTTATGGTAAATAAAAATATAACTGTGCAAATAACAACTGAACTGCAGATCTGCAAAAAATACTTTTTATTTGTTAAGTGTAACTGGAAAAATACAATCCTGTTCATCACTTTATTTGGACATAGCTGCCATTTTAAATCATTAAGTACCAGAATAGTAGTAAAGAACCTTCTGACTGACAGTGAAGAAGAAAAAGAGGTTCTGATTACTGGACACAGACATTTTAAGACATTTGTTCAACTGAAAGTGGAGTTAGGCCACGGATTTTTCTCAGGTTAGCTGGAACAGTCCGCTGCCTATAGACCCTGTGAGGTTCAAATGTACCTTTTTCTCCCTGCTGAACCAGTGGACAGAACAGGCCTTGTGCTTCAGACATTACCTAGTTAATGCTTTCTCATAGTCCTGTATTTACCGTAGAATTTGCTGCCTCACTTCAAATGCATCCTGCTTTTTTTCAGAAGAAATTAAAAGTAACCCATAGCTGGAGGAGAAGATAAATGTGTGTTACATCCACATCCTTGTAATGTCCCATGTAGCTCATCTTCTCTAGTATTTAGGCAGGGTAAATACTGTACAAGTATTTCTGTACAAGTGCATCAGCATGTACGTCAGTAAGCTAATTAAATGCCATCTTCAGGCTCTTGATTTTCTCATTTACTCTTTCAGGATTAATCATACAAACCACATTAGGAACTTTTAAATGTAAACTTCCTTTGTTCTTGTTTTCTCTCCTTTATGTTTTGGTTTGGTTCTTAACAAATCTCTGCAGGTGTAATTCCTGCTTTCTGTGAGTGAACAGTAAAGTCCTCAAGGTAAATATAGTCTAGAGCCCTGCAGGAATTTCCTCCTTACTTGTTACTTGGAAAAATACGTGGCATTAATTCCAAATCTTCCCCTTCTACCAAATAACAGGATTCTTACTCCTTAAATTAATTGTGACCCATATTTTAAACCTACTTTGTGTTGTCATAAAACTTTCTAAGAACACCTAAGAACTAACTCTGTCAGTTAGCTCCTTTAGGGCAACTGAGTAGTTTTTCATTCATAACCTGAACAAAGGATTATTTGTTCTTCCCCTTATTTATTGAGGGGCACCACATTCTAGGCTGACTGGGAGAATTCTTGTGCTCCGTATCCTGGCACAAGCTGTGATAATGCAGGTCAGGGTAATTTCCATCCTTCTCTGTTGCTCCATTGGGATCTTAGGCATTCTTAGTAGACTCTTCCATACTGACCTGACAATGTTTTCAGGCTACATCTAATGGTTCACGCTTTGAGATTTTTATCTCAAGGGTTTTCTGTTGATTTAGCAGGAATCAGTTCCCTCTTTGCCACAGTCACCAATGAAAGAGAGGCCGCCTAAAGCATTCCATCAGTACAGCAACAACATCTCTGCTTTGGACGTCCACTGTCTGCCTCAGCTGCAGGAAAAAGTTTCTCCACCATCATCACCTCCCATCATGTTCCCCCCTGCGTTTGAAGCAGCCAAGGTAGAGGCAAAACCAGATGAGCTTAAGGTAACAGTGAAACTAAAACCCAGGTTAAAAGCAATACACAGCAGTCTTGATGACTGTCGGCCTCCCAGTAAGAAGTGGAAAGGCATGAAATGGAAAAAGTGGAGCATTCAGATTGTGATTCCTAAAGGATCATTCAAACCTCCTTGTGAAGAAGAAATAGATGAATTTCTTAAAAAAATGGGCACAACCCTTAAACCAGATCCTGTGCCTAAAGACTACAGGAAATGTTGCTTCTGTCACGAGGAAGGTGATGGGTTAACTGATGGACCAGCAAGGCTTCTTAACCTGGATTTAGACCTTTGGGTCCATTTGAACTGTGCTCTTTGGTCTACAGAAGTCTACGAGACACAAGCTGGTGCCTTAATAAATGTGGAACTCGCACTGCGAAGAGGCTTGCAAATGAAATGCATGTTTTGTCACAAAATGGGTGCCACCAGCGGTTGTCACAGGTTAAGGTGCACCAATATTTATCACTTTACCTGTGCCATTAAAGCACAATGCATGTTTTTTAAAGACAAGACCATGCTTTGCCCCATGCACAAACCAAAGGGAACTCATGAGCAAGAACTTAGTTACTTTGCAGTCTTCAGGAGGGTCTATGTTCAGCGAGATGAAGTGCGGCAGATTGCCAGCATCGTTCAGCGAGGAGAGCGTGACCACACTTTCCGTGTGGGAAGTCTCATTTTCCATGCCGTCGGTCAGCTGCTGCCGCAGCAGATGCAGGCCTTCCACTCCTCCAAAGCACTCTTCCCGGTGGGTTACGAGGCCAGCCGGTTGTACTGGAGCATGAGATATGCCAACAGACGCTGTCGCTATCTGTGCTCAATTGAGGAGAAGGACGGGCTCCCATTATTTGTCATCAAGGTTGTGGAGCAAGGCCACGAAGATATGGTCCTTACTGACACAACACCAAAAGGTAAATTTTGTGAGTTAAGATCGCCACTTTTCTGCGTTTGCTGTTCATGTTGTTACTCCTGATGCTTGTGGTATGATAAATGTTACTATTTTTAATAGTGTGCTCTGAAGACTGAGGGTACCTGTGAAGAAATTGTATAAGCTGAAAATACAAACACTTGTTACAAGTTCACAGAGGAGACCAAAGACCAAGTACTTAAAAGTAAATTAGTATTAAGATAGTATGTATGTCAGCATAGGTTTCCTTTCATGGAAAGTGACTTTGTTTAAATACAAACTCAATTAGGAAGGAGTAAAATGATAGTTGAATTGACCACACTGTTCTCAGGGCTGGTAATGTTGTCTCTGGCCTGGGGGAGAAGACTATGGTAGGTCATAAACATATGGGCAGGTGGAGAAACACAGCACATAGCCTATAGTGCTCTGTTCTTACTTAACCCCTTCATGTCCAGTCCCCCACCCACAACTGTGAGCTGACAATGATCAGCCAATGGAAACAGAATATATAGTTTATTTTCAGGAAATTTACTCTGTGCAGGTTTCCTCAGGAGAATCTATCCAGGTCACTCTTGTCAGAGGACCGACAGTTTCCATGCTGCAAATACTAAAAGCTCCATTCCTGAGAATCAAGTGTGCAGTAGAGTTGTGGTGCTTGTCTGGGATTTGTTCAGGAAAAAAAAAGCAACTCACCACATAGATTGTCTCTTCTAAACACCAGCCTGTGTGTGTACACAGCCAGCAACAAATTGCTTTGCCAGTGTTGGTTTCTGGGTCCCGATATCCTCAGGCATTCAATTTAAAATCAGTGCGATTACTTTATTGATCACTGTAACTCTTTCCTGTATGGTTGTGTAGGTGTTTGGGATAAAATCCTGGAGCCCGTTGCTTCTGTTAGAAAAGAATCTGAAATGCTCCAGCTGTTTCCCGGCTATTTGAAGGGTGAAGACCTCTTTGGTTTGACAGTCTCTGCAGTGGCCAGGATTGCTGAATCGGTGAGTCTTCAGCATCCCAGTTCTTGCTGGATGACCCCCAATTGTTGGATATGCACGTGAGAAGGGGAACAGGAAGAAGCGTGTGGTAAAGTAACTAATTGGTTACATACAACTAACACATAACTACTTGGATTTCTTTTCTTCTTGTCTGTTTTTTTTGCAGCTGCCAGGGGTTGAGGCCTGTGAGAACTACACTTTCCGCTACGGCCGAAACCCCTTAATGGAACTTCCTCTTGCTATCAACCCCACGGGCTGTGCCCGTGCCGAGCCTAAAATGAGTACCCATGTCAAGAGGTTTGTGTTAAGGTATTTTGTTTTAATTTCACATAGTACAGCCCAGGGTTTATAGGCTGCTTAGGGTTATTTGTGCTTTCGTCTGCTGCTTACAAACCCTGTCGTCCTTGGCTGTGTATGTGCATGCCCAAATCCTAGGAATTGCTTTGTTGTCTACGCTAGCTGGCTTTAAGTGTCTGTATGTCTAAAAGAATTTTTGATGGGGTTTGTGGCTCTTTTCAGAGGTATCTTCAGTTTTTCTTGTATTCTTTCCCATTACATGCCAAACTCCTCCAGGCCTCACACCTTGAACAGCACCAGCACATCGAAGTCCTTTCAGAGCACAGTCACGGGAGAACTGAACGCGCCTTACAGTAAGCAGTTTGTCCATTCCAAGTCCTCTCAGTACCGCAAAATGAAAACGGAATGGAAGTCCAATGTGTATCTGGCTCGCTCTCGTATTCAGGTCAGTTCTGTTTCAGATGTGTATTAAAATAAAGTATTTTTAATTTACATCTATTTTCTATATATTTTTTTCTATTTCAATCGATATATAAACATTTATATAAAATTTACATTAAATAATGGAAACCAAATCTATTAGAAAAATCTTTCAAGTCTTATCCCCAAATCAGCGATTTTTTATGTGGCAAATCACTTCCATAGATTTATCTTCAGTAAGATTTTTTCTGATTATTGTGAACATCTTAAAAGTTCACTTGCTTGTTACAAAATCACAGAACAGTTTTGTTTGGAAGAGACCTTAAAGTTGATCCAGTTCCAACCCCCCTTCCACTGGACCAGGTTGCCCAAAGCCCCATCCAGCCTGGCCTTGAACACTGCCAGGGATGGGGCAGCCACAGCTTCTCTGGGCAACCTGCGCCAGTGCCTCAGCACCCTCACAGGGAAGAATTTCTTTGTAATACCTAATCTAAATCTACCCTCTTTCAGTTTAAAGCTGTACATACCCTTGTAAAAAGCCCCTCTCCAAATATCTTGTTGGCCCGTTTAGGCACTGGAAGCTGTTCTAAGGTCTCGACCCCAGAGCCTTCTCTTCTCCAGGCTGAAAAAGCCGCTCTTTCAGCCTGTCTTCAAGTTCCTTTCAAGTTTTGGGAGGCATATTTCTCAAAAATGTAGTAAAACATGATAAAAACCACACACACAATTGGGAGCTTGTCACGCTCAGACCAAGATGAGTAAAGTGGTGTGAGGCCAGCAGGAGGAGTTCAGTGCTTGTTTGCATTCATAATACTAAGAAATTCGTTGTTTCATGTAATTCTGGTGGTGCTTTGCTCCACAGACTGTTTGGCAAAAGCTTTGTAATTAATCTCACTGTGTATAAACAGAGTTGTTTATTTTAGGTTGGATTTAATTGTGCTGCTGCGTTCCTATTAGGTCTCTCTGCTCTAGTAAGGCCTACTTGGTTTTTCAGTGAATTCCTAGTCTTTACACAACCAGGTGCCAGAGGTGCAAAAGAAGGTTCCTCACCTAGACACAAGCCAAGTACGTTTTCTTGCATCCTAGCAGTGTAACGTGGAGCTGGGTCCTGAGTCTCAGCGGTCACATACACTGTGTATGCTGCTTCACTCCTCCTGAGTAGCTCAGTTTTCGTGGGATACTCTGCAGGAACAGTTGTGGGGCAGTGAGGAATGCAGTATAAATGTCAATAGACAATTCTAAATCCTGATGTATTTTTTGCAGGGCCTGGGCTTATATGCTGCTAGAGACATTGAAAAGCACACTATGGTCATTGAATATATCGGAACTATTATTCGGAATGAAGTAGCAAACAGGAAGGAGAAGCTTTATGAATCTCAGGTATGGCTGGTGCTTGGTCGCTGTTCCTTTCCCCTTTCAAATGTTTGTACAACACAACAACAAATGCTGTTCTGCTGTTTGAATTCAGGTCCTCTCATTTGCTTTCTGCTGTGCTATAAATGCAGTAGGCTAGAAATATAACCAGTCTACAGTGTTTGTTATCAGATCAGAGTATTTAAGTGTTTAATAGCTCTCACAGTGCACTGGGCCAGACAGGCAATATATGTCCCCCGTCCTGGAGGACAAAGAACTTCTTTAAGTTGAAAGCAACTTCCTTTGTAACTCTGTGGTATTGTAACAGTACACAGTTGCGAAGCACTTTAAGATCCCAAGTGAAAGGCAGTACAGAAGCTGCTAGGGAAATGAGATTTATGTGTGTTCCTCATCCATTCCCTCACATCCCGGTGAGGGGAAGGACAATGTGTGGCTCACTCTTCCCTTATGAGCCGGTGGCAGAGTCTGACCCTGAACACAGGGGGACACAGGAGCTGACCCACGCTGCTGCTTCTGGTTAATCACTGAGAATTAAGTGAAAACTTTAATGTTGAATTAAGAAAGTGTTTTTCCCCATCCTGTCTTCCAGAACCGCGGCGTGTACATGTTCCGCATTGACAATGACCATGTCATCGACGCGACCCTGACAGGAGGTCCCGCGAGGTGGGTGGCTCTGGGGAGATCTGACCCCATGTGTGGGGATGATCTGCATTGCCTGGACTGGGGCTGGGTGTGAGGGACTCACACTTATGGTTCTCTCAATGGTTTTTACTCTCTGAGCTGGTACATTCAGTCTTTGGACTATTCTGCTGGCAGCATTAGCTTTTTGATTTGATTATGGTTCAATGGCAGCTATGAAGAAGGAATTATGCTCTTTTTAATGCTTCACTTTTGTGACGTTTTCTAGGTACAGAACAATATAATTATATCTGGACAGTCAGTGCACCCTGAAGCTAACTAAGGGCATCCTGAGAATTAGTTTAGATTTGTCTCAGGAGATACATTTCCTTAAAAGGTTACTCTTCTTCCAACTGTTTGCACAGGTACATCAACCATTCGTGTGCACCAAACTGCGTGGCCGAGGTGGTGACGTTTGAGAGAGGACACAAAATTATCATCAGCTCCAGCAGGAGAATCCAGAAGGGGGAGGAGGTAGGGCAGTCTTTTTAGGTTTTACTTGCCTCTTGCTACTTGCATTGCTCTGTAGATACTGTGTGATTTCTATAGGCAGTAGCCCCACTTGTTTGTCCTGGGGTGGGAGAGTGGTGTTCCCCTCCTTGCCCTTTTCTTTTTCCAGTCTTGCCTCAGCAGTATTTTGATGTTTAACTTGGAGGTACCACACAAGCTGGGATAGATCCTGGGCATTCCGTAACCATTCTTCTCACCATCTGCTTCCAGCTTTGCTATGACTACAAGTTTGATTTTGAAGATGACCAGCACAAGATTCCATGTCACTGTGGAGCTGTAAACTGCCGAAAGTGGATGAACTAGAATGCATTCCTTGCTGTCTTTGAGGGCTGCTTGTCCCTAGGAAGAAGTGATTCGCAGTTTGATTTTGTCGATGGAAAATTGTTGCCTTTTTGAAGGGGAAAAGAAAAAAAAACGAAGAAAATCACTTCTGGAAGTACAGCTTTCTACTCGTGTGCTTAACAAGAAAAAAGAGCCCAACCACCCAGCAAGCACCAGAAGCAGCCGGCAAAACGCGAAGCCAACTTTCCAGCCACGGGGAGGTGAGACTGAGTTAACAGAATGGTCCAGCACTTTTGTTTTTGAGCTCACTAAGGAGAAACTGATGAACTTGGGCAAAGAACCGAGGGCTGACCTGCGGGACTGCAGGTGGGCATCTATGAATGTAAGACTGAAATCACCAGCGAAAGGGAGAAGTCCAAAGTGCTGGCCACAGCCTTATTTGATAAAGGGGCAGGCCCTCTGATTAAAGAAAAATTTTAAATAAAAGTAGACACCACTGAACAAGGAATGTACTGAAACGACTTCCTTAGGGATAGAGCTAAGGGAAAAAAATAACTTGCACTAAAATACATTTAAATACTTGATTCCATGAGTCAGTTTATTGTAGTTTTTGATTTCTGTAAAATAAGAGAACCTTTTTGTATTTATTATTGAATAAGTGAATGAAGCTATTTTTAAAAAGAAAGTTAGAAGAAAGCCAAGCTGCTGCTGTTACCTGCAGAACTAACACACCCTGTTACGTTGTTTGTTTGTACACACCTGTAAATAGTTTGAGAAGAAAAAGAAAAAAAGAAAAAAATACATTACACAACCTAGTTCTTGACCAAATGCTACCAGACACTGCGGCAGTTGGGTGCTGATAACATGCCGTCAATAGGGATGTTACAATATGATCTCCCGGAGGCGCGCAACGGGATAACCAAAATCTCCGTTTAAAGCGAGAGGGGTTTTTATGTTTCAAGCAGTCTCAGCTGGGGTCTTAGGAGACCTTTTTTTAAGTCGACCTTAAAGCCTGGTAAGGGCGTGTGTACAGTAAACCCGGGGCTTTTGTAGATGGTTGGGGACTTTAGATTAATTTTATTTGTATTATATTGTTGCATCCCTATTTCTTAAGTCAGGTTTTTTTGTGCTTACAATTTGTGATAACTGTGAATAACTGCTAAAACCACCCAAAAGAGAGGCTGGACATTGTTTCTTTTTCCTTCAGTAAAAGTAGTCAAGATTAGGGGGGACTGTTCAGCCTACCTTAAATCATGGGAACGGCTTAGAATCATGTAGTTGGAGCTTAACTCCGATCCGCCGACAGCCTTCTTAAAAGGAAAGCGAGGACAAAACCCGCGGTGTAACGTGCTTGCAGCTGCAGGACTCTGGCAATAGGGGTTTGGAAACTGTAATTTAAAGATGTGTTTGTATGGATTGGTTTTTGTTTACATTTCTTTCAAAAAAACAGGAAAAAAAAACCCACAAAAAAAAATGAAACACATTGTTTTGTGTTTGCTTGTAGAAACTTAATCAGCATTTGGAACCAGGTTAGCTTCTTATTTTGTACTTCAGATTCTGGTACTGACACTTCACAGCCTAAATAAATAGAGAAAGAAAAAATGAAGTTCTTTTTTTTTGTGTGTGCACAATGAAAGTGGACTGTAAACTGTTGGTATATTCAGTCATACAGTTCTGAACTTGTAATGTATATGGCATGATGTATTTTTATCTTACAGAATAAATCAATTGTATATATTTTTCTCTTGATAAATAGCTGTATGAAATTGTTTCTTGAATATTTTTCTTCTCTTGTACAATATTCCAACATCCTACCAGTATTTGTCCTACAGTTTTTTCTGTTCTGTATAATAGTATCTAATGTTGGCAAAAAAAAACCACACGAAAAACAACTCAAAAAAAACACAACAGAATTTTTTGAAGCATACAGAGTGTTATGGGTTTTGGAATTTGTGGAAACAGATTTAGAAGATCAGCATTTACAAATAAAAATATTTTACATCTATAAGGTACGTCCTCCTGGTTTTATTCTGAGGGGGTCTCTTCTCCAGTTCTGTCAGGATTTCAGTGCATTCAGCACTTGTGGTCCTCTTGGCTGGAGCACAACCCAAATTCTGCTGCCACGTCCTAAGCGTTCCCAGCTGCCATTCCCAGTGCTCGGGTCTTTCCCAGAAAATCAGCCAGAGATGCAGAAAAAAAGAGTACATGGGGTGTCCCGCTTCTGCTGGATTGGGGCTGGAAACTGCTGGCAGCTGGTGGGAGCCTACAAGAAAGCTGGAGAGGGACTTTTTAACTCTGGACAAGGGGAATGGCTTTAAACTGACAGATGGGACATTTAGATTAGGTATTAGGGAGTTCTTCCCTGTAAGGGAGGTGAGGCCCTGGTGCAGGTTGCCCAGAGAAGCTGTGGCTGCCCCATCCCTGGCAGTGTTCAAGGCCAGGCTGGATGGGGCTTTGAGCAACCTGGTCTAGTGGAAGGTGGCTCTGCCCATGGCAGGAGGCTTGAAACTGGGTGAGCTTTAAGGTCCTTTCCAACCCAAACCATTCTGTGGTTCTATGGTAAGTCTTTTCCTTCCGTGCTTCCTATTCAGCCCAATTCCTGAGGGTCACCTGTGAGCAATCAGTCACTTAACTATGAGAAGAAAACTGAATTTCCATCTCAGCCCAGGCAGGGCCCAGCTGTGAGCAGGGAACTGACATGGGCCAGGGTGTATACAGAAGATTTACAACCCTCCCTTGTGCACATTCTGTGTGTGATGACCTGGCTGTGCAGCTGCAGCACTGAACAGATACAGCTGTGGCCAAAACCCACTCACTGCAGAAACTATCAACACTGTCCAAACCACCATCATCGCCTCCATCTGCTCCTGGAAACTGGCACCCCAGGACACAGCAGCAGCAGCAGCTGGGAGGGCTCAGCCCAGCCCCACGGTCTGGCTGCAGCATTTGCAGCACTGCAAACTTCAGCAGTGCCAGTTTTCAAACAATCAAGGTGTGTTATATAGACAGGAATGAGGTAAGATAGCTACCTCTTCATCTGCAGCTGAGAAGTTCACCAATTCTATATTTGTGTCTGTTACTGCATGCTTAAAGACCGCATGTACTGAGCCAATTCTGACAGCCTCCCAACACGCCAGCCTCCAACTTCCCTTACCAGGAGCAAAAGTTCCAGTCAAAAATTCTCCGTGGCAACAGACTCAGGCCATAAACAAAGCCAAAGCTTCTGCTGTGCCTGTCTGAGGAGGGGTCTGGTTGTGGATTTTTCATCATTTTTTAAAAGGCAACATAAAGGCCACAGCCACAACACAAAGGCAGAGCAAGGCTGCTGCCCGAACAGTCTGACAACCAAAACCCATGTCACAGCCTGCAGAGAGCCCAGCACACAGCTGGGAGCAGCCCTCCCCAGCACCAGTGGCTGCCTCACACTGACTTGTGGAAGCAGCCAGGGTTAATCAGGTGTTTAGGAAGCTGCAGCTCATCCTTTCACCACCACCAAGGGCTGGAATTGATTCCAGGCAGAGCAGCCACCCTAAGGCATAGCCTGAGGAAGCGGGCACTGGTTAAGGACAGGAAGCACAGACCTGCTCCTGAGCTGTCAGCAGGCTGTGCCGCCTGGTTTTACACTGCCCTGGAAGCGCTGAACTGGAGGCCACTGTGAGCCAACATCCAGGAAGTCCATTCGAGCCCCACACTGCCCTGCAATAGCAATTTGGGAACAGATCTAAAGCCCCTCCAAGGGCCACCCGACCCAGCCAGACACAGCACAGGCCCCAGCTGAGGCACAGCTGCTGGAAGGGGCCACGGTTGTTTAAAAGACTCGTGGTAGGAAAGAACTTGGCTGGTGTCTACCTGCATTATTCCCTCTGTAATGCTTTATGTGGAAGAACCTCCACTTCAGCCTATTGTTCTGGTCTACCATTAAACCCAGCTTACCTGGTTCCTCCCTGCTTCCAGCGTTGATGGACGAGTGCGGTGGCAGGATAGACAGCTCTTACCTGCTCTCCTCACAGAGCAACGACCCTGGCAGCAGCTGAAGGACCAAGCACCATCTGTCACATGAGAATCTCTCTTTTCTGCAGGAAGACATGGCTCTGGAATTACTCCAACGTTACCATTTTTTGCCTCATGCTGCCCAAAACACCAGGAACCGGATGCTGGAATATTTGCACAGCTGGGAAGAGTTTCTGCTGCTCAAGCAAAAGGGTGAGGCTGTCGTGGTGCTGGCAATGGCTGAACACCGGGATGGCTTCTGCAGGAAGGCAGCTCAATCCAGCAGGATAAACCTGGCCAATGTCACTAGGAAAAAACATCCTGGGTAAGAACAGCTCTTCCCTTCTGCAGCAGCTTCCAGGCACTGAAGGAGCATCCGAGGCTGAGGCAGGAAGTCAAACAAGGGTAAGGAGTGAAATAAATGAACTGGGGAAGGGAAACAGGGAAGCAGAGAGAAAGAAAAACAAAGAGATAGATTATCTTCCAAGATGGGAGAGAGGGAGAAGGAGCCAGGTGAGAGAAGAAAAGAGAGTGAAAACATCAGCCTCTTAAATCAGTGCTTTCTGGTCCAAAAGCTACAAACAGTAAGGCCATACAGCTTAATAAAAAAATGATGCTTTATTTTAAATGCAGCTACTGTCATGAGTCATCAAAATAGACTTTGTAATAGTTACTTTGTTTTAAATACGAGGTGACGAATGACAGCTACGGGTTTAAACTACATGAAATGTCCTAAACCTGCAAATTAAAGGAACTAAATTTAAATATTACAAATGACAATGATAAAAGGGAAGAAAAATATTTTCCAGACAAAGCAAAATAATTTGGCCAGTAAAACCATACTAAAAACGTAAATTAATGAGATACTGCACATGAAATACTCCTTTCTGTCATTGGCATTTAAAAGCTCCACAAAGCTAAAATCTCACCATTTAAATGACATTGCTCTAATAATTTCTCTTACTGAATAACAGTTCAATAATCCAGGATAATCCAAGGAACCGCTGATAAATTGCACTTCTACGTGGTGCTCTGCTGCTCCAGCTGCCAGGAACCATCCGGGCTTTCTCCTGCACACAGCTCTTATCAGCAGAGTGTTCCTATGGGGCTGCCGCAGCGGGTGTGCCGGGTGCAGCAGCTCCTCACAAAGCCCTCCAGAATGAGTGAGCATCACTGCCGAAGAGGAACCGGGGTCTTGGCTTAGCGCTTCCCAACTGCATCCTCGCTGCTTCAGCTCTCAAAATGCCACTGCTGCGGAAGGGACCCATCGCAGATGGCCATAGTCACGTACCCTTTGTGGCTAAGTGGATCCACCACCTTCATGCACTGCCCCACGGAGACCTGGTAGAGGCGGTTGTTTTTCTAGAGGAGACAGACAGACAGGATTCAGTTATTAAAACTTCTGTTCTACTCATCATTGAGCTGAAGCTGAAAGGGATGCTTAGTGGGAGGGAATGAATGCTCCTTCCTGACAGACAAACCTTTCTGCAGCCTCCCTGACGTACCCCGTAACCACCCCAGCAATGCCCATGGGCAGCAACCTCTTGCTCTCCTGCACGGAGGGAGCTAATACGCAAGAGAGTCACATGCAGGTCAGCGTCAGTACTTACGAACACCAGCAGACGTCCAATGAAGAAGGGGAACATAGCAAGGATATCACAGCGCTCCTCCAGAATACCTCTAACACTGGGTCCTGTGCTGTAACTGGCAGTGCACAGCTGGCCTTTCTTTGCCAAGGTGTCACACCCCACCATCACAGGCATCACCTAACAATTACCTGCATTGAATTTCAATAGCCAGTCTTGTCTGCTAACGCAAACTGAGTAATCTCTTACCAGCAGCAGACTCTTTCAGCTCACCACTGCCACCGCCATTTGTAGCTGTGGCAGTGCTGGGGCAAACATCAGACACACACAACTGCTCATGCAATACCTGCCTCTGTATGTCCAAACCATCCTGGACTGCAACAGCTTTCCTTATTTGACTCCACATAGGAACTCGTGCTGCCAATGAGCAGCAAGGCATGAACCCAAGACAGTTTATGCAGAGCTGTCCTGGAAGCACAACAGGCAGTTTAGGCAGTGCCCTTCTCTTTGTTCAGCAATGTCTGTACTACAGACTCACTGCTATGCTTAGGGCATGTGGGGAGCAACCTCTGAGTTAATACCCAGGAGCCAGATTTCATGCACATGCAGCACCAGCTCTAAATGATTAAACTAATAAGATGCAATTATAGGGCAGAGGCAATTGCAAGAAACCTCCGCCTTCAATCCTTTGCTCTGTCCTGTGCTTCTGCAAGCACGAAGCAGAAATCACAAAGACCCTCCTGTCTCCCAGTCCTGCAAACACAACACGACAAAGGGGTGGATTTTGGTGTCTCTGGCACATCCCTGTGAGCCACAGTGGATGGCTGTGACAAGCAGAAAAAGGCTAAAAGGAGCTGCAGACACACTCCCAAGTCGCAAAGGGGCTGCATGACCCAGAGCTCAGCAGTTTTATTAGGAAATGCAGCCACCACAACCCATGCAACTCTGGTACAGGCTGCTTAGACTTTGGGCTGGGCCTAGTACAGTACAATTGACTTGGTACATCTGAGGTTTAGTCATAAATAAATCTGCTGTCCTGTTAGTGCTATTGTCAGGAAGGGTCTGGAGCATAAGTCTCAAGAGGAACAGCTGAGGGAACTGGGGTGGCTTAGCCTGGAGACAAGGAGGCTTAGGGGAGACTTTATAGCTCTCTACAACTGCCTGAAAAGAGGATGGAGTGAGGAGCTGGATGGTCTCTTCTCCCAAGTAACAAGTGATAGGATGAGAGGAAATGGCCTCAAGTTGCACCAGGGGAGGTTTAGATTGGGTATTAGGAAAAAATTCTTCACCGAAAGGGCTGTCAAGCACTGGAACAGGTTGCCCAGGGAAGGAGTTGAGTCACCATCCCTGGAGGTGTTTAAAAGATGTACACACGTGGCACTCAGGGACGTGGCTTAACGGTGGAGTTAGCAGTGCTGGGTTAATGGTTGGACTCAATCATCTAAAAGGTCTTTTCTAATCTAAATGATTTTGTGATTCCATGATCCGTTACAAGCAATGTGCTCTATGCCAGCCATACTCCGCTTACCCCGAATGTCCACTGCTGCGAGCCGCCGGACCCATGGCATTTCATGAGACGAGGCGGATCGGATGAGCGAGTTTCCGAAACGTCCAAGCAAAGGAGATTATTTAAAATCAGCTCATGGTCCTCATTGTAAATCCAGACCTGAAAGAGAAAATAGAAATACGTTTATGCCAGTGTTTCAGGGCAGGTACCTTGCATCTTTTGTTTAGCTACAGAGGAGGTGCTTTAGCATCTGGATGTCACAGATGTGCCTGGCAATACTCAGTACTCACTGCCTCTTTTCCAGCAACCGAAATGCAGCTGCAGTGCTCTATTGCCTCCCCAGCATCACACAGCATTACCCCATGTATAGGCACTAAAAGGACCAACTGTGATTCTGCCCTGTAACTACTGCTGTAGTTAAACTTCAGCAACCCCCAAGTGTTCCTCTTGTCCACGCAGCTAAACAAGATAATGTGACAGGCAAGTGGTCAGCTGGCCAGCTCTCAGCCGGCTGCCTAAACCATGCTTCAGAGCAAGGCATGTCTGGCACAGCTGAAGGCTCAGGGAAGCTGGACCATCAACCTGGTCTAACTGCAAGAGCTGCTGCTCCTCCCTCAGTGCCCTCAGCCCTACAAAGACCTGGGCCAAGATCAGCGAGGTGGAGGACCTGGAGGGTCTTGTAACCAACAGAAGATTCTGATCCCTGTGCCAGAAAGCAAAGACATGCAGAACTTCAGTGTGTGCACCTCAAAACATCCTGGGTTACACAGCAGCAGGGAAACGGGGAATAAAGCAGTCAAAACTGTAACTGACACCAGCTGGCTAAACACTAAACAACTGAATGCCCAGGGGAGCTCTGCATTCACACAGTGCCTGGATGTCGAGCAAGTGCTCTCACTCTGCTGCCATTCCCAGACCCAGCACTAGGATAGTGTGTAGCAAGAGCATCCCTGCTCATCCGCCTCACTTGCCAGCATCGACTCCCTTCCCCCGACTACAGGCCCTAGGAATAAGAGGGAACTGAGCCCCTCATAACTGTACCAGAGGTACCCACACCTACAGGCATGCTCAGTTGTTCTGGTGAAATCTTCTTGCAGCCCTGTTCTGATCTCACACAGCTCCGAGCTACAGTAACCATGCCCACTCCGTGATTTTCAACCCTCTCTAAGTCAACCCTCACCACACTCAGAGTGTAGAATATCAAATTCCAGGCAGAAAAGTGAAGCAAATGAACCAAGCTCTGGTTGTTATTAGATTTTATCTGATGAAACTAAGCCCAGCCTTCCGGAGGGAGCTGTGATTCAGGACACTGCCTCAGCTGGACAGCACAACTGAAAAGCATACAGCTCATTAGTACAGTGACTGCTGTAACACAGTGAAGGCCTCCTTTGAGGAAGTAGAGGTATCACACTAAAATTTGCCCTAACCTCAGGCATTTTTGTGCCTTCTAACATACTTTTCCTTTTTAAGCCCTGTCATGAGAAAGAAAGCACAGCAAGAGTGAAGAGGGGGAGAGAATGGAGAAATAACGAGACTTCCCAGAAGTTTTACTATTATCATTAAAAGAAGAATGATGTCTGATGTCATCATCAGACAACAGATGAAACTGGTAAGAACTGAAGACTGCAGTGACACAGGGAGCAGATCTTCAATCAAAAGCTCAGGAATGGCAACACAGAACACTGGTTAAATCCAGTGCGATACTTCCGCAGAAAGACTTATGCCAGATGGCCAAAATTCATTTCATACTAATGATGTGTTTGGTGTAGAAAACAATGTAAAGAGGGAAAGGAGGCCCAACTCTGGGACACATCAAGGCTCTAAACTCAGATTAGAGGATCAATATGAAGTTGCAGATATTAACAGATTCAAGCACGAGGAAACCAAAGCCACCCCACAGGGGTGGTTCTCATATAACTGCAAGCTTTGGCATACTCCAAAATTTATTAACTGCTTTGCTGCTGAAGCCTGGAAGGATGATGTTTGGCTCTTGTCATTGCTCTTGACAGGCTGTAACAGCCCAGTGTATAAGGAAAGCAACATCTCCTGACAGCCAACACACTATCAAAAGTCCATAATGAAAAAGGTGCCTGCCTAGGATTTCCAGGCCAGTTCTGAGGGATGTCTTATTTTATCCTCCTATGTGTGTTCTACAATAAATACCATTCTAAAAATTACTTGTATTTAAAACAAAAAGGTAACAGACAAGGCGCAGGTATTTTCATTCCGCACCCACTTCCTAACATCCCGGAGAGCATCCCTGTCAGATTTCGGTTTCTAAAAATGGAATTATGCCCAGCTCCCACCACACAGAAAACCAGCACCTTTAACTGCTGTCCCCCACAGACACATGCTAAAGACTGATCTGTTCTACAGGCATAAGGAAAAATCACCGACTATTTTCAGTGGAGCCAAAGAAAAACACTGGGATGCAATTAGAATACAATGAATTGTTTCTGTTTTTGAATAACCTAAATGGCAGGTGTTATGGAAAAACCTCTCTCCATAATGAAACTGATGAAGTTTAGGGTTAAATATATGACTTAATTTGATGAACGCTGCAGGATTCGTCTCTTTCTAGCAGCTCTCTTCTCCCTGCCTGTCAACACAGGCAGCAGGATAGGAGGAAATCTTATCCTGTTGGCAGTGGAATGGTGCCAAAGAACCCCTTCAGTTTCAGAGTGCAGTGGCCCATTCAGCTGCTGACTGACCCTTCCAAGGTCCTACATGTCCCCAGAGTACCTAGAGATCTTCCCCCAAGCAAAGCATTTCAGATGTGGTAGTGCTCAGCTGCCTGCTCGAGTCTCACCCATCAGTCAATGCCATCACCATTGGTTACAGGGGCACAGAGGTCCTGCTTGTGCTTAAGTTACCCAGAACACAGCAGCTGGTTCAACTTTCCCACAGCAGAAATGGGACCCACAGATCTGGGGTGAGCATTCTTACTGCTAGAACAAAGCCAGCGCAAGTATCCTTCCAATCACCTCAGACAGATGCATAACGTACTAGAGCAGGTTTCATGGCCAAAAATAAATACAAGGAGATACAAAGTACAAACTCTGTTAGTATAAGCATTTTTTTAATGCACACGTAGCTTAGGAAGAAGTGGATTTTGAATTTAGGCGCTTCAAAATGTAGTTCAGGCTATTTACAGATTGAAGAATGACGTTTCGTAGGGCTTCTAAGTACCTTCAGGATTATCCTTCACCCCAATAGAACACAAATAAATCACCCAGCCTTCACCAGGACTGACTGATGACTTCTTTAATCTCATCTACATACAGACACGCGGGTAAAAAGAGTGTCTCCTCATATACAGTTAATGAGGAGCTCCAGTGACGACTACAGCTCAACTCCTTGCAAGGACAGCAGTGTGACATTGCTGAAGACCGAACAGGGGAGATTTTTGCTCTCTCCTTTTACTAACGTTTGGATTTCCTAACTGGTTTCAGGTTGCCACTGTTGATAAAGGAGGCATGCTCTTCACTCCCTCCATAAACCTCTATATCCCAGTGATCCCCCAGGATTTTTTTTTATCACAAAGAGATATGGGGCTGTGTTACTGAACTTTTTTTTTCCCTGGTGAAACATGGTATTATTCCTATAGTGATTAATTAATGTAAATAGGTAACAGCTAGATGAAGTACTTCAGAAGAAATTCAAGTGAGGAAAGGGCTCAAATGGTGCCTCATCATCTAGAACGATGGCACATACCATTCTGGAAAAAATGGAGCTACCCATAGCAGGTTTGAGTCCACTGTCAAAACAGACAACTGTGTTAAAACAAAACCTATCGCCCAACCAAGGGAAAAACAGTAAATCAAAGACTTTGTAGTAGGTAGAAAAGGGAAGCTCACTCTTCCTAGAGAATAAACATTTCAAATTATATGAAATAAAGCAGGAAGCATCAGCCTGCCCTTTGGCTTTCAGAGTTCAGTGGAGTGTAGCAAAAGGCATGGCTGGCCAACTGGCAAAGCTTGGTGGATATACACCCCCATTTGGTCTGCAAATTACATTAGCACTACAGGAACGCACTGAAAATTCTCAGTAAATACAAGACAGTAACTACTACTGAAACAGCCCTTTGTGTGAAAGAAAATCCCTGCCGTGAACCATGCCAACAGGAGAAGCATTCCAGTACTTTCATCAGTTACAATCTGTTGCTTGGATTGGCACAACCGTATTGTTCTGTCAGGCAGTTTCTAAAAGAGAAAAATTCAGCTTAAGAGCACAAAAAAGCTGCCTCAGCACTGAGGAAGAGACATGCCTAGCGATTTGCATCATCCCAACTATTTGTATATGCTTCAGCTCTTGTTATTATGGATAATGATGACATCAAAGCACCAAGTGACTCGTGAAAATCATCAGAAACCACAGAATTTGGTGGTCTGTAATCATTATTTTAAGCCATTGTTACCCTCAAAACCCAATGTCCTCCTGAAGGTTGTTGCAAAGCAGATACATGCTTCTATTTCACAGTTTAGTGTGTTGATGATGCTTCATAATTGTTAGAGGGACCAAAGAATTGTGTTCCTTCAGTAGTTCATGGAAAAGCAACAAGCAGACTTGGATGTCTTCACACTCACTGTAGCCATGAGTTGTATCAGAAAAGCAAACTAACAGCCATGATCTAGAGGTCTGGGGTGAACGATCTTGCAGAAGAGCTGCGTGTGTGAGCACATCCTTCCAGACTGACTCTTGAACAGTCTGTGAAGTACATATTCTTACATTTATGAAGTGCTGAATGTTAGCAGAGCTTTTCTGGAATTCCCTGTTCAAATCGGCTCTCTCTTAAAGGCCCAGAGCACAGATGCCCTTGCTTAGACACTTCAGTACCATCCCCAGCTGGAATGGCAAGTCACATTTTTAAAACTCAATATATTGCTAAGTAAGAGAAAGGTTAAATTATTGAATAGAAGTAAACACACAGAGGAGAGGTTATAGCAACACAAAGTAAAGTTTAAGGGTCAACCTAGTGTATTTGAAAACAAACAGTTGAAAAAACCCACATTATTTAGTGGACTTTAAGAAATGTTTTGGACAAGGAACTTGGCTTTAACACTCAGATCAGGGAGAAAGCAGGCACGCATTAGCTACATGACAAACTCAATCTTTTTTTAGCTGTTAGATCACAAACACTCCCACTAGTTAGTCCTCTGTTCACCACTGTGCTTCATTCCAAAACCTTCCTTT
This sequence comes from Psittacus erithacus, assembly GCA_009867235.2. NCBI lineage: Eukaryota > Metazoa > Chordata > Aves > Psittaciformes > Psittacidae > Psittacus > Psittacus erithacus. The sequence continues at coordinate 203,813 of WYDI02067321.1, forward strand.
TTAGTGTTCTTTAATGCTTTTCTTCCAAGCAACTACTTTTCCTCCTCCCCTAGGGCCGTATCTAGCCCAAGGCTTGCTTCAGAACCCTTGTCTCCTAATCATCAGATTAACCTTGGCATTAAGCTTTTGCATAGAAGCTACACCATAGCTTGTTACTTCTACTTTTCAGACATCTCCAGTCTTTCATGATGATCTTTCAATATGCTTAAGTATTTTCAATCATCTGCTCTCGTGAGACCTCACTTGGAGTATTGTGTGCCGTTCTGGTGTCCTCAACATAAAAAGGACATGGAACTGTTGGAACAAATCCAGAGGAGGGCCACGAG
>WYDI02067322.1:0-27550 GCA_009867235.2 Psittacus erithacus
AGTTATAGTTAGTTATATAATAAATATAAATCTAATAGTTATAATAGCTATATGTATAGTTATATATAATAGGGTTTTTATATATATAATATATATAATAGTTATAATAATTATGTAGTTAGTTATCTAACAGTTATATATAATAGTTAGCCTGCTGTAGCTAGGTAGCAGCAGTGCTGTCAGTGACTTTGGTGTCACTGTGCTGCAGCCGCGATGCTGTTCTAAACAAGATGGCATTAGCTGAAGAAATTAAAAGCATGTTAAATACCACACACGAGGCCTCTTGCATTTCATGGCTCAGGGGGGTTTGTGACAATGTCTTTGTCAGTGGAGGGGATGGTGGCTGGACTGATTTGTGTGTGACAGCGGCCTCTGTTGGGACACATGTAATGGGCTCACTGGGGCGGGATGCTCCTTCCCAGTTGAGGGAACATGGAAGGGTCCTCAAAAATGCAGTCAAGTCCTTCATCTGAGTTTAGATGGAAACAGGCCCTGAGATTCTGGCAGAGATAAAAAAACCCCAAGGTTTCAGAGCTCAGAACTGGAATGCTTTTATATGACATAAGAAAATACGCCTGTGAGAAAAAAGTGTTGTAAAAGCAGGTGATCTTCTGAAGCTTTTATTATATAGCTTTTTCTTTTTTCAGGGAGAATGAAATACCATTCAAAAGCTTTCCTTTTCCAAGATATTTCAAAGTTTCCAGGTCTGGTAAAGAAAATAGCATATAGTGCAATAACTCCTGGAAAGCATCCTTAAATCTCCTGTAAGCTTGTGTTCCAAATTTCATCTGTACTGAAGGTTTTAATGCATTCATATTTGGCAAGACCTTCCACTTCGTTTTCAGGGTGGTTTCTTTTCATCATCTCTTTTCATTTTCCCTTTTCATATTCATATTCTCCCTTCAATCCCTGTCCCAACAAATATCTGTCACTTCTCCAGGGAAGTATTAACTCCAAATAGAAATTCAAGTGTGACCTTCTCCGCAGGTGAAAAACTTACTGCTCAATAGTGTTGAGACTACACCTCCCAAATGCTCTGTCCAAAGCTATCTGCTGCCAGTGGCTTTGACCAGTTTGCTCTGATTCTTCAGATGGATTTGAAGCCTGTAAAGCAGACACGTGTTTTGCCAGGTTAAAAAACAACTCTCTGAAGGTAGAAGAAAGAAAATACCTGTTCGTAACCTTTTTGTTTGGGTTTGTTTTGGTCTTTTTTCTTTTTTTTCAGAGTTACTTCTGGAAGGATGGTGAAAAGGTCACAGCAGAATTACAGGAGAAAGCGCCCATAGATCAGCCGTGCAAGCTACTTTCAAAGCAGGACAAAGGATAAAACATAATCAAAGACAACAGCTTTTTTTCCCTTTTACCTGAAAGGCCATGTAGAATTCCAGCCTTGAGAAGGATGGAGAGAGAGAGATACAGCCTCTTAGACCAGAACATCACTCACCAGATAGATGCCTGTGACAGCTCAGGCACGATGTGGCTCCAGCCTTCTCCTCAGGGTGATGCACCTCAGGAGAGCAAGTGTATTATTTATTACATTTGGATATATATTTCTTCATTATAATTAAATCCCCCAGGAAGCCCATCCCACATGGGTGTCAGGGGCCATCACAAGAACATTGAGAGGTCTTTTTGTTTTTCTGACACAAAGATAAAGCCTCTCTTGGAGCAGAAAGTCTGGGGTAAATTAATGGGGATGTGCTGAGAGAAACCTGTGAGTTGTTAAATGAAAAAGGAGCAGCAGGAAGGCAGAGAAAACGTGGGCTTTGGGGTTATTGCTTTCATTTTTCCTGCTTTTGCAATCAGCCTGGACTAAGGGTTAGCAACTGGAAATTAGTAAAGCAGAAGCCAGTCCTGTACAGCCTGCTAGTGAAAATGAGATGGGGAAACAGTCTTTTAAATCCTTAAGAGTTATGTGCAAATTAAATGATAGCGAAGACAGGGAGCTTTGTACTCAAAGTTAAGAGACATCATCAGGAGTGGTCTGTGCTCTGCTGCAAAGGTGGGATTGGATGAATACTGTGGATGAATACGGTCCTGCTTTTGCACCTAGGCAGAATGTATGACTAAACCTGCACTGTTCCATTATGTGGTTTGGGTGATTTTTGTTTGTTTGGGGTTTTTTTCCTCAAAATTGTGAATTTTATGGCTTTGGAAGTGAGAAAGTAGCTGGAAACACTGTTCAGAAATACTAAAATGCCAAAGAGATAGAAAACTCTCTTTGAATAGTAAGAAGCTGCTCTAACTAGGACTTGCGAGATAGGTAAGGATGAGAATATTTTGGGTTGAGTGTCAAACTGATGTAATTTAGCAGGCTGCAGAAAAAGTAGCCATGGCAGATAGTGGAATCTCATTAGATTATAATGGAATCCCACTGGACTGTAGTGGAATTGGGGTGATGGTGCTGTCATCTCCCATCCGTCTCACAGGAGAGAAGGCAGCAGCTTTCCTTTGTGGATCATCTTTGATACTTAGCTGTTGTTCCTTAGCAGACCTGCTAAACCAGAGCTTCATTGTGTGGCTGTTTAATTGAGAAAGGTGGCAAATAACAGCCATTTCTAGAAGCAAGTAATAAATTAATAGCGGCAAAAAATAAAATAAAATCAAATATTAGCAAATGGAGTGAGCTTTATTGAGATTTCTTGCACTGATAACCAATGACAAAGTTCTCCGTACCCAAAGAAGGGTAAGTCATGAAAGTCAGAAGTGTGCCTGAATACGTGTAGTCTGGAAAAGCACAGATTGCCTTTACCTTCTTTAAACTGTGAAAGCCATTCTCCTAATTGACTTACAGCTGTTGTAATGTAAGAGCTCTAACACTGTGAATAAAGATTACATATGATTAGATAAGCATTTTAAAAGCTCAGAGGGCTAAATTGTTGCATTTATTAATGGTGGTCACTCATTTATCGTGCTTTATTTATTATGGTACAGTCCCTGAAGCCTTAATAAAATTGAGTCACAAAGAAACACTCATTACTTTGAAAACAGAACACAGTGTGCCTCACCTTTTCAATTAGCTCAGTTTATATGATCCTGAACACAGGGCTCTTGCTCTAACTCAGGTGTGTGCACCGAAGACTGGGGGGTTGAGATCCTCTGTATGAAGTTTTTTCCCTCTGACAGATCTTCTGAGAGAGGATTACAGATATAACTGGATGATTTAAACTGGTAATTTAAACCATTAAGTATGATTGATTCATTTTTCAGACCAGATTCTAGTCTAAAACCCACTAATCTAAAGCAGGAGTGAGGCAGTCTGCCTTTAAATGCGAGGCTAAATCATAATGTCCTTCCTCTGTTTGAAGGGAAGGGTGAGGGTTTATGCTTTGTTTTGTTCCCCAGACTAAGAAGAGATCACACCGGGCTGTAAAGAAGGACTCAGGTTTTAGCCTTGTGTATACGTTCCTTTTAAACAAGAGGTGAATTAAAAGTAATGACTTGGGCATTGCATGTTTGCACTCTCAGCTGGCCATAATAAATCTTTACACTGAACTGTCGAAGTATTAAATCACTACAAAGGGGCTTGTCCTTGTTCTTCCCTGCAGAGACAATAGGATTTTAGTAAACAACATCTTTGATTAGATTCAGCAGAAAAGCCAAGGATAACTGAGTATTTGTATCTGTCAGGGATTCAGCAAGAATCCCTCTAATTCACCTTGACTGCAAAAGCTCTTACGAACACACGTGAGACTTTGGTTTGGGTGTTAATAAGAAGGGGTTTCTCTGAGTCTCCACACTTGCAGTGCTGGAAACTGCCCTGCGCAGTGACAAAGCCTTCTTTGATTTTCCTTAGTACGTTGTAGAAGATACAGAAACATTAATCCCCCCTCCTCCCCCCCCCAAAGTTTGTGATCTGTAAAATGAAAGTGTCTTCCTGAAAATAATGGCAGCCCAACATCAGCCCATTAAAGCACAAGCAGTGTAAGTGATGCCCATAATTCACAGGGTCACCTAGGGAGCTGCTATCTGCCGGGAAAAGGCTGTTGGAGGACTGTGAGTCCCTCCTTGCTGAGCTCAAGGCCTCAGTGTTTGTTCTTACAACACAAACCCAGCCAGTCCCCCATGCTAATGTCATGTAATGACAAAGAAGTAAAGAGCTGGTGGATACATGGCAGATGGCATAGACCTTACCCTGCTTTCTAATCCTTTAATGTTGTCCTGGCCAGGGATGCAGAATAGCACTAGCGTGGTGCCCAGGAGTTGCTGCTGCTGAAGCAGAGATGCCTCCTGACTTGCCCAAGCAAGTACAAACATGACGCTGCTGTTAAAAACTGGACTACATAGGCCAGTTGCAACGGAGTTTGCTGGGTTTGAGACTGGCTTCCCACAGGATACTAAGATGGCAAAAGGCCCAAGCTGATGTTTGTCAGTCTGCATCCTGCAAAGCACTTGGCTTATAGGAGTGCAGGCTGGATTGAGGCTTTGAAGCCCTCTCCCAGCCATGTGAGAGAGCACAATCTGCAATGCAGGGTACTCACAACACGCTCGTTTTCCTTTCACCAGGCCAGTCCTGCCATGGCGCTGCTTGTTTCTCTGTACCCTCATGCAAGTGCAGAAGTTAGGATTCAAGCCATGGATGTCGTGCTCTACTCAAAGCCTCTCCAGAGTCTGACTTCCAGGGCCTGTACTCGTGTTAAACCCATGTACAGCAGTGCCATCCCCTTCAGAAAAAAGAAATCTCAAACACAGTGTCATGAGCCTTGGTAGAGAATATGATGGCAATAAACGCTTATTATGATAAATGGAGTCATGGTCCTCAAAGAAGAAGAAAAAGTAACTCATGAGAAACTAACCAAGGAGAATGAGACTTGACAGGCTGAACTGGCTTGATGACCAGTAATGATATATAGCCCCCAAAGCAGATCTGCACAATGCGCACGGACTTCATTTTGAAGTTGCTTAATATTCTCAAGATATCGGTAAAAGGTTCCAAGACTGCCTTAAACGTATTATTATTTATGTTCCAGGCACAGAGGAAAGGGCAGGACTTTGTGGCCAGTGCTTAAAATGAAAGAAATGGTCAAAAGGAAAGTGAACAAAGGAAACTGAGTGCTTTTGTTTCCGAATAATGACTGTCCCAAAGGGATAATTAATTTCCTTTAGAGCAGCTTGTCAGTTTTCAAAGATATTATACTTATGCAGATTTAACTATAGCAACATGATATTGTCATTTCCCGGTGTGATGCAGCTCTAATTGCTCACTGCTCGGAGCAGGAAAAGAAGCAAAAATAAGGACAGCAAGTTTGGTTTTAGTTTTAAAAGGAAAAAACCATCATCGTGTATTAGTCTGGGAGCACGGATGTGTTTCCTGGATAAAGGAGCTGCACTAATTCCGGTGTTCTCAGGAAGACGTTGCCAAAGATGAGCTACAGCCTGGAAAGAGGCTTGCAGTTATTTACAGCATCTACAGCAGGATGAAAGAAGCACACCCTGAAGTACACACCAGAAAGTGCAAGAGCTAATGCACTGCGCCGCTGTCACCTTTCCTTTGGATTTACCTGTAATCTGGCTGTATATGCCAGTTCCGACAAATCTGCTCCAAAACTAAGGATGCTGTGGTGCCTATGAGGCTGTTCAGTTTAAGGCTGTGGATCAAATGCGCTCTCAGGACAACTCTCAGTTGCCAGACAACAAACGCACGTTCACAGGCTGCTGTTCCCATGTCTGTTGCACCTCTGCTTTGTGTCTAGGGTTTACACTTTAGGCATCTTCTAAGTAATCCGATAATCTTTCCCAGGCCATGAAACCCCTTTTCTGCCTCATTTTTGCTGCTTTTCCAAGGCTTTATGTTAAAGTGCAGAGCACTGTCAGTACCTGCAGATATAGAAGCTCCTAATCCATCTGCAGCTTGGAGCAATAGTGCTCAGTGCAAATAGTCTTGAGAGCTTCAATGCATTTGGTGACCAGCTCGGATGCTGCCTCCTGCCAAAAGCATGAGCTTTAATGCAAAGATGTGTGAACATGGAGCAGCAGGCAAGGCTCCGTATCCTCCACATGATGCTGGAGCCAGTTTGCTTTGTGGTTTTCCCCTCTGAGATTGCTTGTGTCCCTACAGCAAATCCTGGGATAGAAGGAGCAAATCCAGCAGTTCTCACTCTATGGAAAAGGCTTGCAATGCGTGCAGTCTGCCTCGGCTCTGGAGCATCCATCACACATGTCAGTGCTGGCTGCTGCTGAGGCAGCAGCTGAGGAGGGTTATTAGAGCGCTGGCCATGGAGGTGCCACAGGACACTGACAGTTTCCTGCTTTTGATGGGAAATTACGGTATCTGCTTGTCAGGATCTTGGAAATGAGGTGCACTTGGAACCAGGGTTTCCAGACCTGCCAGACTGCTGTCACATAGCGGTCATCAAATGACTGTTCCTCTCTCAACCATGCAGCCCTTAAAACCACTCTTGATGCCAGCGGAGCTTTGCATAGGGACTTGTATGTGCTTTCCCCTCCTTGTCTTCCTGTCTCCTCCTTCACATAGACCTTGGGTGCAGGTATAGATGATGCGGGACTCAATGACAACAGATCAGCAAGCTCTCCCACCTGCTAACCTCATTTCTGACCCATCACTACTATACCCCTCCACCACCAAAAGGAAGATTAAATTGACCCACCACCCACCATCGCAAGCCCCTGTTGCTTCCGTCACCTGTTTGAACTTCAGATTCAAACTCCTCCAACTTTGCAGAGCACAAGAGACAGCTTTGTCAAGAACAAGCATTGCCTCTGTCTGCAGGGAGCTGAAGGAGATTTCATTGAGCATTTTATGCACGATTTCAAGAGTTAAGAGTTTGATTCAAAACGCTATTTTTTCCATAAATAAACCTCAGCTGCTGCACGACAGGAAACAGCCTTCATCAGAAACCCAAAGACTGGTAGCATGCAAGCATCTCTTCCCTCTTCCTTCCTCTAGTAGATAGCTCATCATAAGGGAAAGCAATTCATTTTACCTAAGTTGAGAAATACCTTTAAACTGGGTGTGAACTGAAACTTGTTATCCCTGATGTGCAAGACATCAAGGTTGTGGTCATGCTGGAATTTAACTCATTGTTCATCTACATAACATAGCATGAAGAAGAGGAAGAGGATACACAGATTTGATGTTTAAAGCCACCAACAAGCCCACATGAAAGTTAATCCCAGTGTAAAGCATCTCAGCTGTGTCCGATATGATCTACAAGCCATGCTGGACACAGCAGCACCATCCCCAGATGATGCACCGCATTGCCCCACAGTGCTCAGTGGTCACCTCACTGTCACCAGTCGCACAGCCCCACAGGGGACCTGCATGGTCTGCTGCTGCCTGAGCCAGGATTATGGGACCGATACGTTTCCTGCAGCTCTGCTTGCTCAGCTTGTGGGTTCAGAGGATGCAGCAGGAGGAGGTGTGATTGCTGTGTGCCAGCTCTTCTGACTTAGCCAGTGCCTCTTGGGCCCCAAGTGCACAGCCATGTTCAGGCTCTCACTGCCTGGCAAATGACTGAGCCCTCGGTCAGAACAGCCCCGCAGGGCTGAACCTGCCAATGCTGTGTGCTGCGAAAGGCAGCTTTCCCAGGGAGCTGCTACCCAGAACATGTTTATCAAGGTGCCATAAACAGGTCAAGGCTGTGGCCTCTGTGCAAAGGCAGCCAATTAAATGTACAAATCCAATACAAATAAATATGTCACTTCAATACACAGGCCCTGCTGTTCCCGAAGATAATGGGATGTGAGTTGGTTGCTGTAGCTACCACGCTAATGGCAAAGAAACCCAGGCTTGCCCAGGGAAGAAATAACATTGCCACCTAGTCCTGCTTCAACCCATGCTGCAGGCGGCTTCCCCAGGCTGCTGCCTTGGCTCTAGCTTTATGGGTTGAGTGAAGACAGGCAGCACTTCCTTGGCCATTAATTCCTTTGCCTTATTGCTTTGCTTTCAGTACTATTAAGTACTATTGCCTGTTCCCCTTCACACTGTGACCCACTCCTGCAGCATCCACACTGCTGTCAGCACCCTCCTTTATCACAGCCCCACCAGAGATGGTTGCTCTTAGTCACCTTTCCAAAGCCAGTGCTGTGGGAGTGGGTGGGGTGGTGCTGAGCTGATAACATCAGTCAGGCACATCTGGGGGATACTGATGTTACAGAATGGTGGCTGCGCCCCTCAGATCTCTCTGCCCCTTGCATGTAATAAACGTGAAATACAGGCACTGGAGTTTTTAAGCCAAATTAATGCAAGTGGCCAATAAACAAGTCAATGCCTGAGCAGTTTGCAAAACCCCTCCACGGGCTCCCTGCTCCAGCTGAACCATAAATCAGTGCCATGCTGCTGAGGCTGCTCTTGGCTATGGGAGCACACACACATAGTTCTGGGGCAAGTCTGACAGGGGATGCTGTACCCTGACCCTTCCCAAAGCTCCAGGCTCCAGTTGTTCCCCTTTGTCATCATGGTGATGCCACCAAATCCAGAAGGAGAGGGGAAAAATCCCAGCAAAACCAACCAAACAAAGGCAAAATAGGACAGACCCCACCTCCCAGCCTGTTTGGGAAAACCTGGGAGTACACAATAAGATGCCAGGTATTCGTGTTCACAGCAACTGTATCAAGCGCAGGGCATGAAACCAAGCACATCCACAGCACAGACAAGAATTAAACAGCAAATTGAATGCTGTGATTCAATTCTCACCCAACAACAGTGGTAACAAGGGCAGGAAATGGAATTCCTTGACTCAGTTGTCATGACAATGCTCCCAAAAAGTATCTGCCACAGCATCAACTCGGTGCCTGCGTGTGACTGGAGAGTGCCTGGTTCTGCTGTGTCACATCAGTGCAGCTCTTCCTTCCAGATCAGGTTCAGAACCCAGCATTTACATTTACAGTGCTGGATGCAAAGGCAGCAGATGCCAATGGGGCAGTTTATAATGTTGCTGTAATGAGTTTTTGAAGCTAGCTCTGCGTCAGGAGCCCCTCAAGCTGTATCATTACACATATAATGGGCTAATTGCAACATGGCCACATCATATTTCTATTTTACTCTCATTTTTCATCGCTAATGTGCTTGGTAAATAGTGACAAGTACAAATGTTCATAGCAGAAGAATGGAATGCACATGCTATTGCCATGGTGGAAAAGAGGAATAACAAACCCAACAGCAGCAAACCCCAGCCTCAAGTATGGCTTTTTCCTGCTACCACCTGCTTCTGTGCTGGTCATTGGAATTACATCTCTAGGATGAAAATGCAGCATATTCATAGAATCATAGAATAGTTTGGGTTGGAAAGGACCTTAAGATCATCGAGTTCCAACTCCCAATTCCTTGGAATTCATATTCCTTGGACTATGACCTGTGATTAGAGTAAGACAATAGCTTTGGCCTTATTCTTTGAACTTGTACTATCATACTAAAAAGCATATATAATATAATGTTATCTATAGATTTCATTCTAATATGTATATAATAAAAGGAAAAGGGGAAAGAAAGAATTTGGGTGTCTCCGCTGTTCAGTGCCAGCTTTATTTTAGAGAGATGTAGGAGCTAACTGGGCAGCAAGGCTGAAACATACACACTTCCATCCGTGAGCTGCCCGGCTGATTAACTTCCCCTCTCCCACTCAACAGCAAATACGTTACAATATCTCTTCCAGATACTGATAAACTGGTGTGATTTAGCAATTACTGATACATTCATTTGTGAAAACAAATAGAGGGAGGGGAAAAAGGGGACAAAAGTGAACCAGAAACATGAGAAAGGGCCCCGCTGGGTGATGGGCAGTTTGCCAGCAGAAAGAGTAAGAATGAGGAGTTGAGAAGAGCAGAGTTTGTCCCAAAGCATATAAAACAGGCACTGTGATTCCTTGAAATCAGTGTTCCGAGGGCAAAATGAGGCAGAAAGCCTTGCTCAGTTCAGTTCTGCAGGCACAGTTCAAGTTAATCTGAGGCAAAGCAGTGGCTTGACCATATGAATCCCCAAATCACGCTCACAACAGTCCATTACCCTTTGCAGGAGATGCCCTCGCCCCTTCCCCAGGCTTTTATGAGTGCTTTACAACTGCCCAACCTGGAGATCACCCCTGCTGTTGTAACCTCATCCAGCAAACAGACAAACTGCCTTAGCAAAGAGGGGCTGCATCTGAACTCCCACTTGTCCCATGGAGCAGCCCATGGGTTCAGCAGGCTCACCCTCTGCACACAGAGGCTACAGGCGGCACAAAGCTTTAGGCACAGACCTTCTACAATGGGCCCAGGGTAAAGTAGGGCAAGGACCAGTGATGAGTCCCAGAGCACGACACAGCTCCAGTGGTGCTGGATGCAAAGAACACACGGAGATAAATGGGCTCGGCCAGCACGCGTGCCAGCATTGCCTTTGGTGAGTCCATGTTCAAGGGCACCAGCATCATGTTCAGACAGAGCATGAGCTGGCCCAGGACTCTTGCTGTTAAAAGGAAGCAATCCATTAAATGTGCCTCTTGATGTCCTCTCACCCTCGCTGATGATCCAAGCCCAGAGCAGGGAGTAGTCGTTGAAGTGGCATAATGTGACCTACGAGCCATCAGCAGCGCTAGCAGGTACCTGCAAGCCTGCAATTTGCTAGGCATCAAATGGATGAGGCTGGCTTGGCAGGCCCAGAATTACAGTGCGAGCAGGAACTGAAGGCTTTGCAGGGGAAATTATTATTGTGAGGGTTTTATGGAGAAAATAACCCCGTAGAATGTATTTTAAGGTAGTAGTTTAGACAGGAGCATGATAACATCATAAACCATGAGAGCAAAACTTGAGGCATTTAAAAACATCAGAGCAGAAACCAGAGTGAATTATGACTGCATCATCTTTCCTAGTTATTTGTTGTCTTAAATGATATGTGTGTGCATTTGTAAATATATTCCTTTAATTCCTGTTAGACAGGTTTTACAAATGGAAGAGCTCACGGTGCTGCTCTGTTAAAGCATAGAAATAGAAACCTGTGAGCGTTTACAAACAGCAGCTGGAGAGCTCAGGTAAGTGACCGCACTGTGACAGGAGATGAAGGTGCTATCACACAGAGCCCATTCAATTGCAGCCACCAGGGCAGCAACTTTCCCTTTGAAACCTGCCACAGCTCCTCCCTTGTATTTTGGAAGCCACCAGAGCCCTTCCAGAGCAGGCACGTGCCCCCATCAGTAGGTCTGATTTGTTATGGGACCTTCTCAGGGGTCCTTTATGCATCAAAAGGTATAAAAGCTGTGTCAGTGCTGCCTAAGAGTGAGGCTCAGGTACCAGCTTACAGCCATGGGCATGTGGCAAGGTCAGGAGGGTGCGCCAGTATGGTGGCCTTCTGCTACCTCCATGGAGCGACTCAAGTGTACGTAGGCACAGCCTGAAATGTGCCTTAAATTGCACTGCCCAGTGTCACCCACATGGGGATGAGCCTTTGCTCCAGCACAACATTGCCTGTATCTCCTTCTCACAGCAGTTTTCCTAGAGAGTGGGAGAGGCAGTAACCAGGGCTGTGAGAAAGACATCCATCCATGTGCACTTCAGCACAGAGGCAGCCACATGCTCTTCAGAGCTGACGTGTGTTGCACTCCGTAGGTCTTCCATGGATTGTAATTTAATGTCATAAACAAGTGTCCTCAGCCAGCCTGGAAAGGGAACTAAGCCATCAGTGGTTCCTGAGCCTCCTTAACCAGACACTCACCCTCTGACAAGGACTCCTGAAGGAAAGCAGCAGGTCTATAATGGCACAGTGAAAAGCAATGGGAATCACCGCATCTTTCAGAGGTGGGATGCTAGCAGGCGGCAGAACAGCTCATTCTGGGAGCTATGAGCTCAGCTCCCTGCTCTGCATCCTGGCATGTCACCATAGTTTGTGTCTGATAAAAGAAGACATGAATGAAAGTCTAAAACGTATTTAAGCAACTGTTTAGGAAGGGTTTTGAGTCTTTAGTCCAGCATTCTCACTGCAAATCACTAACCAAGAGGGAAGCTGATGAAGGGAAGGGTCAACCAGTGGCAAGGAGGGAGGCAACTTCCCACGGTTTCTGTCTCAAAGTCCAGCTTTGTAAATAGGTACAGCACAAGCACACTGTCAGAGCAGGCATTTCTAGGGGTTAAGGGCAAAACAGGTGCTCCCCCCGAACAGACCCCTGGGTGGTGTAAACCAGCCCGGGTGCAGATGTCAGTGGGGCGATGCAGGTTTCTGTCACATAAAGATCTGGACCAGGCTATTTAGAAACTGAGTCTCTGTTAGAGCAACTCCCAGGGTATCTCCACGGCAGAACACACCCTGTGCTAGGAAAGCATGCCCTTAGCACAAATTATTTCAATGGCTCCATCACTTCAGACAAGCCCTCACCATCTGCTTCCCCCTCTAATTACAAATGCAGAAAACATAATTCACAATCAAATCACACAAAAAAGGGAAAGAAAATGAGCAATTAAAATGCTCATTCTGCCAGGCAAATCTTCCTCCCCTTCCCAGCCACGCTGCAGCCACCACGGCTCTTGCCTGGTACAAACAGGGGCAGAAGTAGTCCCAGGCCACTGGAGACTTCAGTGCTGCTGCTTTCTCTGACAGCAGCCTTCCAGGTTTGATCTCATGCACCAAGAACTCTTCAGCACCACCCCGCTGCTGTATTTGCTGGTGACTTGCTAACACCCAGGATCATGTTTTCTGAGGGAGCAATTTACCTTTCCATTGTACGGAGGGCTCTTGGATATTTCCCACTCCTGGCCTCTCTTCTGGGGTCCTCACAAGCCAACAAAGCCTTGAGGGTTTGGGGGGGAACACGCAGGGATTGACGATGTGTTTCCCAGGAGACACCCCAGCCTGAATTCATCTTCAGCGTAATGTCTCTGCACTTAGTGAAGTTATCATCCACTCCGTAACGTGCGTGCTGAAAGGTACATTAACATTCAGGCATCATTTGTACTCTCTAATGCAAGCCTACAGAGGCAATTTCTTGCATGCTCAAGATTCAAAGTCTCCTTCTCTTACCATCAACTGGTTTGGAAGGGCTGAAATCCGGCTCTGAGGCTGGAGGGAAGCGGGTCCTGGGAAGGGATGTTCTGCTGGGGAGAAGCATCTGGCCACTGTGCCTTATCCCACCTACCTGACCCTCAAGACTGGAGGACACACAGCTCTGTCAGTCAGTCTGTCCATCACCAATGGAGGGGCTTTTAGGAGCAGCCCCAGTGCCCATCAGGTTCATCCCAGAGGACGCAGGTCAGTGTTCTGCAGCGGTGCAGAGTAAGGGGGTGTAAAAGCTCAGCTCTATTAATGCCACTCAGAGAATTCAAAGCTCTGCATCTGATGTGTCTGCAGAGCCCCTTCTCAGGGCACATACACCAGCGTCTGCATGAGAGGAGAAACCCCCCATAGTGAGCCAGCACCCTGACCATCCTTCCCTCCCATCCCTGTGAGAGCCTCATGCTCTGTCCTTGGCAGTGCTCAGGCTTCCATGCTGGCCCTCAAGGAACACACAGTGGATGATCCCTGCTGTTCCCTCACTGTGTCTATGTGTCCCATGGCACAGCCACAGGACTGGGAAGGGATCAGGCTTAGCACAAGGGACACGCAGCCAGCACTGCTCTTAGGTGGAACACCCCCATAACAATAGCACTCTGTCATTGCAGGAGCTTCACCTTGTAGAGAAAAACCCCAACAACAAGTGGGCTGCCACGGACGCAGGCTGAGGGAAGCCCTTGGCTGGATCTCATAGCTAAATAACTTCTTATTCTTTTAAAAGCCTGCTTCAGTCACCTTCCACCCCTGCTCCTTCAGAGCTGCTCCACGAGATGCTCGTTGGCAAGGAGAGCACAAGGCTCTGGTGCTATTTCGTTGATGACTCAGGGTTTCACAGCAGTTTCATGCTATCGTGCAGCGGAGTGGCAGAGGAGATTATGGACTCATCAATACATTGAGCAAAGCCAAGCGCTGGATCACTGATCTGACCTGAAAGAATAAACAGTGAATCAAAAGAACGCAGAAGTACCATCAGTTCTGTAAAGCAAGATCTGTCACTTGTGCTGTGAGCAGCTCAGCTCCCGGGTTTGCAAGCCCATACCATGAGCTCAGCATGATAAAAGGAGAAAGCCTTTCTTTACCTGCACTAAACACTGTGCCCAAGGAGGACCCACAGCCCTGATTGCTGCTGTGGGTTATCACAGCTCTTGCTCGGTGTCTCCCCAGCCCAATCTGTGCTCCCCTTCCCTGGCCCGAGTCAGCTCTTCATGAGCCAACACTCTGTGATGCTATATGAGAAGCGCTGCATGCAAGCAGCAACCCAAGGTCCCTGCAGCTGGCCAGAGCATCACTCCAACGCCAGCTCCACAGCTTCCTCCCTCAGGAAGCAGCATTTGCCATCAGACTTCTCCAGCAATTAGCAAATGGGGCTGAGATGATTCATGGCTTTCAAGCGCTATCAGAGCCATGACAAGGACTCAACCAAAAGCCAAGGGTCACGTCACTGCTGTTGGTGGATGGGGACAGGTGACCAGGAGTTTGGGCCATGAGGCAGTTTGCCATCAAGGGATGATGGCCTGGCTGTAACACCCGCGATACGCAGGGTCAATACCCATCACCTATCATCACACTTCCTATTTGGAGATTATAAAAGCCAAACAAAAAGACAGGCAACAAGTTATGAATTCTAAGGAGATCTTTTTGAGTGCCAAACTGCAGCTGAACTGTAGTTATGGTTATTGCACAGAAATAGACATAAAGCTATAATGAGGATCAACACATTTAACCACAGTCATTCAACAAAACACTGAGTCCGTGCAGTTTAGCTATTACCTTTGCACAGCTCTAAAAAGATTTACCATAATTTCAGCTTAATCTGGAATTTTATTACATAGTTATTTTAATTTCACTTTATTTTATCACTGCTTGGAGCCCTATTATCCAGGTAAGATCAGGTTTAGACATAGCAATGATGAATAGTTAGAAACAGCTAAAAAAGAAATAGAATCTTGCTCTGTTTTGCTATATGCAGTAGAAAACCATCAAGAGAGCCTTTCTGATGTAATATAGAGTGATAAAGAGGTAGTTTGTACTGGGTGGCTGGGATGAGGGCTTAGTTGGATGCTCCCTCTCCTCATTATTTATCTGCATGAGCATCTTTCACCCATCATCATATTGAAAACCAGAAGAGATCGTGAGACCATCTTCTCTGAGCCAATGGCTGAGATTCAGGCCTGGTTTTTACATACCCTCATGCATGTTTTGCTGAGTAAAGTCCTTGTTCAGGCAGAAGGCCAAACCTGCACCAGCAGATCACTCTCCCCTCATCTTCTCCCTAACACCAAGGTAAGGCTGGGACCCTGCATCTGCAGCCAATGACTCCAGATGATGAGAATGTGACTTTCACAAAGGACACAAGCCCAACAGCGTGGCACAATGACCATACCCTGTGCTCAGAGCTGACCGTGTAGGCAGGGTCCCAGAGGCACAAACCCAGCCCATTCCCCAGGGACAGCACTTGGAGAGGAAGAGCTGGTCCACAACAGCCAGCATCAGTGAGCAATGCAGGTTTCCTGCATAACTGCACCGAGTGCTCCATCTGGCCATAAGGGTTTTGGAGATAGAATTGTTGGTTAGGGTTAGGGACCTCTGAGAGCAAGCCTGGCACTTGAGGCTGCAGTCTTTGCCCTGCTGATGTATGCTTTGCCACCCCAGTTCCTCGGTAAGGAACCTGGGGGAGCATTAAACACAGCCAAGGGCTCTAACGCACAAATTACATCTCATCTGCCATGACATTTAAAGCATACATTTAAATGCTATCCTGAGTCAGAATACATTTCTAAATTGGGACTGAAAATCTTCAGGACATGCTTTAAAACCATAAGGATGAAATGCCACGTGTGGCTACTTTGGGCAGAACCAGGAGAAGGCTGTTCACACAGCAGAGCAACGCAGCATCAGCAAGCAAAGCGTTCATTGACACAGGCTCAGCCGCTGCAGCTGGCGACACACAAGTGCCATGGCACAACAGGGTCATGGCAAGGCAATTTCCGAGGCAGATCCACCCTGCATCCCATTAACACTGCTGATTTACTCTCCTGCGCAGTTACACACCATCCACGCTGCACTGATGCTCCCGCCCGGGTGGGCGCACGTGTCCCCGCGGAAGCTGCAGGAACCGAGGTTTAGGCTCGATCTCCACCAAGCGCGCTGCGCGCTGCCTCTCCAGCGCAGCCGGACGAGGGCCGCGGGAGCCGGGCTCTGAGCAGAGAGGCCCGGTCTGCACCGTCCTCTAGTGGCCACCAGCCCCGAGTCGCTGGCCCCGAGGGCAGGAGGAGCGGGCAGAGCCCCTGGGCAGCTCCGGTCAGGTCGGCCCTGGCTGCAGCCTCATCCCACAGCCCTCAACTGTCTCTGCATCGAAGTGATGGGACACAAACCTGACGCTGCAAAGAGACTGCTGCTCTTTCTGAACACTTAGCTTCAAACCAGAGGCTTTCAATCTGCTTCTCTTCATGATCATGCACGCTGACAGCTTCTAAAAGCAGAGTCTTGTAACAGGGAGATAAGTGACCAGCAGTGGATGAAACTCCTGAATAGCAATTGCCTATTGCCCAGCTCTGCATAGAACCCCCAGGGCAGGAGGGCAGCTTGGAGACCCCCTCCTCAGCTGCTCTCCATGGCCTGGGCGCTGCAGAGGACCACACAGGATGGCTCCCAGCTCCTCTGGCCTGTGCGACACAGCCTGGCAGGCTCCACATCAGCAACTCAAGACCATGAGGACCAAAGCCCCTATGCAAAAGTTGCCAGTGGCAGCAATGCCCCCAGGAGGAAGATGGGAGACTCCAGCCTTCTTGGGCACAGAGAAGAGGGAAGATTGTTGCTGGGAAAACAATCTGTGCTGTCAAGTATGAAATCAAGAGAAAGTTTGAAGTAAATAAGGCCATAAATTTCCGATAAGCTGAAAAAGAATAAAAGCTCCCATCAATATTTATACACAGCTCCTCAAAGATAACAGGAGTTCATTTACTAAATACCTTTGAAAAACTAAGCCTTCAGGCAGAAATAGTCCAGAGGAAGCATTTCAGCCAGGCAGGATGGTGCTTCAGAAGTCATTCTAATGAGGAAAAGCTTCACAGGAGAGGACTGTATCTCTGGAAGCAGCCACACACTACGACTTTAGACATGATGCACCGAGAGCAGGAAGCCAAGCCCTGGGACAGGATGCAAAAGTGGATCTGCTCCAGCTCCGAGGCATGGAGCCATCCCATGGAGCACATGAGGCTGGCGAGCTGTCTGACATCCTCAGGCACACATCAAACAAGATCACTGTGTGCTGGCCCACAGACCCAGTCAAGCTCTGAGCGCACACTGGGTGACAGCAGCATCAGTGATGATCGTTGCAGATACCCCTGCTGCCAGCACACAGCCCCCAGGGCTGGCACAGCAGTGGGATTTCACTTACTGCCAGCATCCCTTGCCCTGGCCTCCCCCTGTCCTACAGCTTCTCAAGGCTTCCTGAACTCCAGGAGCCATTGCCTAGGTTGCAGGAGGACCTTACCTGGGCAGAGCAGCACACCCAGCAGAGACCCATCTCTTCACCAGCAGGCCTTCCACTCAGGAACTGCAGCTCTCAGTCATGAAGCCTCTGTTTTCAACACCACAGCACATGGTATCTCCTGTCTCCAACAGAGAGAACTAAAGTGTAAATCCTCACTCTCCCAATCTGCAGGAAACTGATACAGGTAGAGATGTAATGATTCATTTCCTTCATATCTGAGCCCAGGACTCTTTCATCCAGGATTCATGGCTGGTGAAACACTGAAGATGCTGGTACTTTCATGGTCTTCCTCCTGGCAAAAAGCAAACCCCCCACTTCCAGTAGCACTCCCTTTTCAAGGTGTATTGATATTTTAGTCCGTGGTCATTTGGCCCCAGATGTACAAGGTTCTGCCCACAAGGCAGCAGGAGGCCATATCAGAAGGCAGAAGCTGTTACTTTTTATCACTCTCCTTGAACTCCATTTGCCCCATGTCTGGGATATTCTTGTTTGCCGCCAGGAGACCCCAAGACAAGAGAGAGAGGCAAACACTTACATCAGCCCTTTGGATGCCTTGTTGACAGAAAGACTCTGCTCACCCTCTGTCCAGATACAGAAACCCAACCAAACTCCCTCATTTTCAACACCACAAGGCCTGGACTTGCTCCATGCCCAAATGGTTTAATATTTGTGCATTAAAAAAGAATCCTGACAATCCTGAGTGTCAATACTATGAAAGCAATGAATGGCACTGCCCAGCAGTAACTTCAGACAGATGTAACTGGGCCAGCCAGGGTAAAACAAAAAGATGCAGAGAAAAGTATTCAAAATATATGCTCATTCTTTTCAATATTCAATATATTTATTCATTTCATCTGAAAGGTGATAGACTTCTTTCAAAAGTACCCATGTGGTCCTCACTACTATAGCATCAGAGCACTTCAAAACATTTACCAAACACATACGTACAACGTACATAAGATATAGGGAGATTTTAGAGCTGAAATACAAGGCTTGCGTGAACCTGAACGGAGGACTCTCAAGTCGCAAGTTACCATCTCAGCCATTCTGCATTCCTACCAGACAGCAGAAGTCAAAGGAAAGCGAAGCAGGCTGCCCAGAGGAGACAGGATTGCAAGCTCTGTACTCTGAATTTCCAGGATTTCCAAAGCTCGTGAGAATTTTGAATTAAGCAACCTTACAGCACGAGATGGATGTACATGAAAGAACACCAGCAACGCTTCATAGCTGGGATTACTGATCATCATCCATGAGTTGTTTTTGACAAACTAGAGCTTTCAGTCCCTCAAACACGGGAGTGTTCGGATGAGTACATAGGAAACTAAATATCCCTCTGAATACAGGGGGTTTAAAGTGTATATAAAAAATATAATTAGGCTATCACCCGGTGTTTACAGCTGTTTGTTGAAGTCTCTTGCTACAAACACGTTGCCAGCTCTCGTATAAAAATAACACATCCGAAAAGTAAAAGGAGCAGTCAGAGACCACAAGTACTCTCAGTCCCACTGAAAGGCAGCAAGATGGTCTGATGGAGCAGTTACTGACCACAGTCAGCACCAGCAGCTCTGGAATCCCAGCAACTAACAAGTCCAGAAAACCTCGCTCTGAGGAAAATGCAAGTATCAGGGGGCAGTACACGAGTATGAGAAACAAAGGGAAGTCCACCCACAGATAGTGGCAAAGGTCGCTGAAGGTGGCTGTACCTTTCTCAAGCAGTTCAGTTCTCCTCACATGGAGATACTTCAAAGGCAGAATTGCTGAGCACAATGTGAGCTTTGTGCACGTCCCTAAGGTCAGTCAGCTGTGCAGATGTGTTTGCAGGAGATCACATCAATCCAAAGAAAAGTGCTCTGCAAAAACATCATTTTTCTTCCCAAACAAGCCTCGCACTTGCTCGAACTCCAGGGGCACATCAGTCACCTTCTTCTTTACTTCTTTATCAAAAAGCTGCAAATTAAAAACCAGAAGATATTGGTAAAACTCAGTACAAGCTCTTCAACCTGCCTGATACCATTGCTCACTCTAACCTCTTAAAAGGTCTAGTAAAAAACCTCTTCTATATAAAAGCCATCCCTGTCACCATTGCTGCTCATGCTCCATTATTTAATGAACATTTTCCTGTTTGTCCCTGGCTCTGAGTAACCAGAAGTCAGTCTAGCTCCCTCCCTAGCAGCAAGGCTGATGAACAGGACACAGCTACTGCATTCAGGAGCCAGTCTCCTTTCCTCTGGGTCCAATCATTTACAAAGGCACAGCAACACTACCTCATAACCTGAGAGCTCCAGGAGTCCTGATATGTCATCCTCCATTTCAGACAGAGATTGGTTCAGGATAGCAGCTGCCTTGGCCACATCTGGGTGATAATGGCTTTGTAGAGTCTGCAAAAAGAAGACAAACAGGAGATGGTCCAGTAAATAGAGGGTAACACACATCCATCTGGATTCCCACAAAGGTATCTGCCCCTTTGCTGGTCTGATCTTCGGTGAACATCGAATTCTGGCAGGATCAGGTTTGCTGCACTGTGCTACTGTAGAGCTTCAAGAAATCCTGATTTCAGCCATCTTTCACACACATCAAAGGCCCCTCTCGCCCCATTCAAATCCAGCTCAAAAGAGATGGGACTCTTCCACAGGTCATGCCTGCAACGTATAACCCAACTCTGCTACCTCCCATTGCCCTGATGCTGCAGTTAAGCTCCAGCTCTCTGGACCTCCTGGCTCCTGCACAACATTCTTGTTGCTGTTTCAGCCCCTTACACAAAACGCTTGTGGCATCTAAATGAAAGTGATAATCCTGGCATTAGGGTTTTAGAACCATCAGGAGTAATTTAACCAACTTCAACCTTCACGCGCTATCCTACAAATGATCCAGGTGAAAGGTGAACTTTACAATCTTCTTTAGCACTTTTAAACCCATTTCTACAGGATGACCTAGCTGTACCCAATTAATTTCCATCAGTGCTCAGCAAGTTCCTCTCTCCTCTCCACAGCAAATAAAAAGCCTCATAGATTTTCAGCTACTTAGACTGTCTCAGCTGTTAACTGCACACTTTTTAGCTGCACAGTCAGCTGTGTGCTCACAAGCCCCTAATTGACATGCACATGAAATCCTTTGCCTCTTATGCCAGGACAGAAAAAGGTGCAGAATCAAGGATCATCCAGAAGCTCATCGCATTTGCAGGACATACCTCAGCAGGTTCGTGTAAGTGGGACTGCCAACATGCGTCAAGGAAGCAGCAAAGCTGGAAGAAACCTACACCAAATGCAGAAATTCCTTTTTAACTGACATACCTGAATCTCCCAGAGAGAGCTTTCTAAAGCCCTGCTTTTGGATGGCTCCTCCTCCTCCATAATATATGGATCTTCTGAAATATCTAAGGAAATAGAGAGCAAATACCTCCTGTGTGATGTGTGTAACACCAAAGGGAACAAAGAGACCCAGAGTGATGCTGCAGAGCAAGACAAGCTCAGTGTCTGCACAGCTCCACCAGTCCTTTAGCACTTGGAAGTAGCCTGGGTCAGTGTGTCGGGCTCAAAGCAGCCTTAACCCAGGGAATCATGACAGTAGGGGAACCAACTGTGAGGCCTGAGGTCAGAGGAGCAATGCAGGCGGGTCTTCACAGTTACAGAACTGGCAGGAGCAGCCTGCTGGCTTCTCACAAACCCAAGGCACAAAAGGATCCTCTAAAACTCATAACTGGGATCTCACCTCCTCCTTCACAGGAATCCTGCTTTTTACATTGTCTCAAGGCAGAACACAGAACTCTCTGCCCACCTTTCCCCTTACCTTCTGGCCCATTAGGCCTGTGTACTAGCACTTTGCAGGAGGGGTGCCTCCGAAAGAGGTTACAGATGAAAGGAATGACCATGAGCAGAGCCTCAGGAGGAGCAGTGAGGGCCAGCCGGGAGAGGCGCTTTATAAATGCTGCCACCAGGTACGCTGGCAGGTGACTGTTGGAAAGGAGACAGAAGAAACCAGCTTGTAAAAGTCCTATCAAGTGAGCTTCACCAATCCAAACAGCAGGTAAGGGTAAAGATCTGTGGGGCTCTTCAGGTTTTTTGGGCTATGGAGTAAAGAGAAGCTATTAGAATCCTGATTTCCAGCAGTAATACAGGGTCTGTGTGCTCTCTGGAAGAAATTTGTGGGCATTTCCATTCAGTGCATGAATAATCTCAAATCAATTCAATCCAGATGCATGGCACTGCTTCAGGCACTTGTCAAGCACAGCTCTGGTACATGGTCATTCACACGGCAGTCTTTATTCAGTCCTTTTATAAACTTCTGGGTTTATACACTTGGCCAGGAAAGCACTTCTTCCCATGTCATTTTTTGGATTTAATTAATACACAGGCCATGATGTTAAATTGACATAATACTTCCAGGACTAAAGCAAGCACTGCAGCTGTTAATGGGAACATTAGGCTGCTGTAATGCATATGTGCAGGGTAAGGGGTTTTTTTCTAATGGTAAAAATGCAAATTTCTAACAGCAATCAGCTCATCCAGGCACTTTTTGCAGGTCAGAAGAACCAGGATGAAAAATGACAACTTTCACCCACTCAGGCTTCAGCCCTAGGGCTTGTCACACTTGCAAGGCTCAGCAGAGCCACCCCACAGGACACCATCTGTCAGACCTTGTTACTCTCTCCAAGGTACACTATGGATACAAGCAGTTTGATATTAAATGCTCAGTGCTGAACTGTAAAGCGTTACTCTTGGTTTATTTTCTAACATATGATGGCAACTATATGACCAGCTGCTTATCTCGTTTCTTCCCTGCGTAGGATGATTTGACAGGATCAAGACAGACTGTCAAACACTCCATATTTCAATGTTAGATGTCTGCAAAAGGTCATCAATTTACCAACAGCTTTATCATCTATAAAAAGCCTGTGAATGTTACTTTTCCATATTCATAAAAGACTGACAGAAAAATCATCACCTTCATCCAAATGGAATACAGATCTAAATACATCTATAATCACTTGCAGATCAAACTCAGATCACTAACTGCATTTTCACTTCCTGAAACTAGATGTTGTATGGCAAATCTTCAGAAATAGCACATGAAAAATTACACAACACTACAATAACACCCTTAGATTCAGTTTTCTCGGTAAAAATGAATCTAATCCAGTAGGCACACTGAATACATAATATCCAGACATGTGGGGGACTGTTCAAGAATAACAGAAAAGCAGGAGGAAAATACGTGAACATAAAGATGCTACTTACGAGGAAGACAAAAACAGATCAAGCAAATGGAAGAAGCGGGCCCGGTACTTCACATGATATACAGAAGGGTCTAAAAGACTGTACAGCTTTTTGTAAAAGTCAGGATATTCCCTGTTATAAAACAGGAAAAAGATACCCGTTAGCGGTGTACAGTGGGACTACACTGAGTCTGTTTCTGTACTTTCATTACAGACCACTGCTGTGCTCTGTTTAGCTTGCTTAGTCTCCTCTCTACAGATGCCACTTGAAAACAAGCTGTAAGAAGAATTTATGGCTCTCACAATGCCCAGCCATTTCCAGGATGTGAAGCTATGTCCACTGACTGCAAATGGTACAGGATTCAGTGAAAGGCACACCAAAGACTATGGCTTCACTATGTAATCAGATCAATGGAAATCGATTTTCAAGTGCTGAGCAACCACAGTCTGGAGAAGAGGATATTTAGGCTGAGCTGAAAATAAAGCCAGACTACCAAAAGAGCTCAGGATCCAAACAGCTGAGCCTCTAGTGCAGAGTTTGGCTTTCTCATGGGGGAATTTAAAGCCTGCAGCTGTGGAGAATCCATTTCCATTCCTTTACATAAAGATATAAATGCAAACCCCCATGTTCCTTTAAACAATATGCTCTTTTTACTTACAGATTATGTTGATGAATCAGAATAAATAATCCATTTAAGGCTAAAAGACTGATTGCTCCACCTGTAAGAAAGCAGGCAGGTATCAACACAATAAAAATGAAACCAAAACCAAACCCAAAACCTGATCAGCTTCAACTTGTTTCTATTACAAAACCTCCTCAGAAGGAACACAAAACAGTGTGTCTGAAATCAGAGCCAGCATGATGGCTGTAAGGTGACACAATTTCATCTAAAACCTTCCAGAGGATCACACATTTCTTACAAAGATTAAACTGTAGGACTTACAAACATTAAACTTACAAAGATTAAACTAAGAAACAGACTCTGAAGGACAGAGACACAAAAACATGACGCTCTAATCCTTCAATAAAGCCACACTGGGCAGGCAAAGGTCTCAGGATATCCCTGTAGGAATCTGTACATCCTGTGGCCCGATGCAACCCGTGTATCAGCAGCGCTGGCTGAACTCTATTTAAGAGATCACTCCTGTATTCTACTCTTCCCAAGGCTTCAAATATTATTTTCCTTACACACATGGAGCAACAAGACTGACAGAGGTAAAAACATCTCATTTTTAGTGACAGTGGAGTTCACCCTTGTTCCTTGCTTCATCCCAGCCAAAAGTACATCTATTTCATCATCTATGCATCTAGTAGACCTTCCAAATTCATACGTACCATGTTGCAGGTATGTATCAGAAAGGATAAAAAGCCTGTTTTCACTCACCTATGCCATAGGCCAGTGTTAAGAAATCTATCATGAGAGTGGGTTCATTCATGTACGGCAGGATGGAGTCATGCAGAATAACAAGAACTTTTTTGTAGAGGCCAGCGGGTAGCTGTGAAGGATGACACAATACAGTCAAATAATCATTGTGAGAGAACTCAGACAGCAACAGCAATCCATGGTTCAAGAAGACAACACACAAACAAAAGGGAATGAGCCAGGACAATATAGCTTTCAGCAGCAGTTCCCAAATATGAGAGCTTACAAGTGATACATGACCATCAAGTTCATTGAAAGCAGCAAGTGCTCACAACTAAAAGTGTCATCACAGCTCAGAGGGGAAAGTTGCTAGCAATAAAGCTTGGTAGCCTTCAACATGTGAAAAAAGGTTGTTATTGCTGCAGGTCACTCCTTGGGTTAGATTTGTTTAAGGTGGAAAAAGAGGCCAAGAGTAAGGAGAAGAAACAGATCATACATGAGGTCACGTTTCTTGGCAGAACAACCCAGCAGAAGTGGTGACTGGGCTGTTCTCATCAAACACTGAAATAGTGGGGTCCTACCAGGAACTCCATGCAATGACAGCCACAGCCTCCTAAAGATCAGTGACAGAACAGTGGTATAGATCAGTGGCAGAAGGAACACTCACCCTGTGCTTCAAGAAACTGAGCCACATTTTTTCAAAGGCCTGCTTGTGTGCCTTAAAACAGAATTGCAAACAGTGAGTTAACTGGTGTAGGTAAAGCTACACCAAACACTGGTAGAGGTAAAGCTCTACTTTAAGTAGATAAAATTTCAACGCTGAAGCACCAAAGGAACACTTACCTGCAGCTTTGACACTTTCAGTTCCTCCCAGTTGTCTAAGAAGAAAGGGGAAAGAGACGTTGAACTTGAAATGGATGCTTAAGAAAATGAAGATGACCCTTTTTTACTTAGTCCTTTGATACTCAAAATTTAGGCTGAAGTATTTGTCTTGATACAAGTCCACGACAAACCCCACTGCAGATCGAGGAATGTGCATTTTTTAATACTGTTTAAAATCACTGTGATCACAGCAGCACATGTTTTTCATAACCAAACAATAAGTCTTTACACAATAAAAATCTTAAACCTGATTTTCTTTTCCGTACACAGTTCATCACATGGAACCTACTAACCTTGCTTCACCAGAAATTTGACCATGTCACTCTCTTTGTTTGGCATGTTAATGGGTGAAATGAGAGAAAATACGTTCTGCTGGTAAAACGGCAGCGGCCTCTGAGAAAAAAGCATATAATTAAACATGAAGCAAGTTCCACAAGAGATAGCACGATGCTGGCTTCCATACTGCCCTATCTCCTAAGCACTGTATGTATCTAGGAAAGAAAAAGGAAAAGAAAAATACTGATGGCTGAACTACATACTGGTATATTCACTATTGCTGCTTTGTCCTGGAGCATTATCTGTTTGCACAACACAAAACCTATCTCTGAACTAAAGAGATAGAAACTCTGTTTCTGGTTTAACAAAACTGGTGGATCCAATTAAAGAAAAGAGACTCTTCTTCTAAACCAAAGACAGAACAGACTTAAAAGTTCTGTGCGTGCCACCCAAGCTGCAGAGATCTGAGTAAAACAGAAGCTAGAACCCAGACCAGAAGGATCTGCAGGAACGATGTGTCTTGAACTACTGTCAATTTGAGACTGAAGAGTCATAAAAAATAATTAAAACCCAATGCCTTTGAGTAGGCACACTCATTGCCTCTGCTTCAAAACCTTTCCACATACCACTAGTGTCTCCCTGCTTCACGCACAAGACACACTGTTTCAGAGCAGTTTATCCAGGCCCACCTCAACAATAACATTTGTTACCTCTTTTGCCTTCTGCATGACTTGTCCAATACTGTCAGTGACTGCCTTTATGACAAAGTACCGAATGTCATCATACTCCATGTATTCTTGAAAGCGAGAGATGAGCAGTGAAGCGTCCTCATTTAAGGGCAGTAAGCCATCAACAACTACCTAACAAAAGGTTTGTAAAGGAAAGAACAAGTCAGTCTGTACTGGAGAAGCCAAAGAGCTGTGCTGGCTGACGGCACCTTCCTTTCCTTCTGAAAGGCAGACAGCTGGGTTGTGTGCTGCTTTCCCCAGGGCAACATTCACAAGCCATTTGGCCAGGTCCTCCCAACCTCCACAAGGGGCCCCTTCCATCAAAGACAATGTCATTTAGAAATGACATAGCGGCTGAACCAGGGTCAGCACCTTCCCTCTCATGTCCCTGTCCTTGTGAGTGAGGCCAGGGACTCCAAAAAACCACTCCAGCACTGGTACTTCATAAACACTCAGGAATCCAGCTCAAACTTGGCACCTCACCAGGGACAGAAGCCCTCGGTGCTCTTCTAGACCACCACCTTCCCTTGGCACTGAGAACCTCCTAGGCTGATGTTTTAGTACTGGAGAAGGTGTGCATGTGAGGTTGTGTGCCATCAGGTAACTGAGAAGAGGAACTCAGTTCTGCAGCTTACCTTAAGAAGGTCACGAGGAAAAGTTAAACTGCCCTTCCACTCTACTCTGATCAGTGGGTATCGTGCCTCCAACTCAACGAACTTCATGAGAGTGCACAGCGACAATTCCTTTAAACAGAAAAACAAGACAAAACCTCACCTCAACAAGGACACCATGGCTCAGACCCAAAGGAGAGAGAATGAATTATGTTCCTCTCTCATGCTGCAAGCCTGGTGAGCAGGGGTGAGCCAGAGCACCAGCAACATCTCACAGCACTGCTGGCCCTTCCACACTGTAATATTAGAGCAAGAAATGCTTCTGCATCACAAGGGGCCCCCCATGTTGTGAACCTGTGCCCAAGCAGCAGGCTCAGGACCTTACCTTGACCTGGAAGGCATCGTGCCCCATGAGCTCCGCCAAGCAATCCACGCACTCCTTGTAGCGGTGCCTCATCCATATCTTGTACTTGTCCTCAGCGCTGTAGTTATCTGAGGGTGAAACACACAACTCTGAAAGCTCGGAGCGGAGGGGCGAGACCCAGCGAGGCGCGACCCAGGCCCAGGGCCGCCCTCCACTCACCGGCCAGAGAGGCCTCCTCGGCGGGCAGCGGGCCCACGAACAGCTCCCTGCGCTCCAGCAAGGCGCCGAAGAGCCGGCTGCAGGCCCTGCCGGCGCATAGGATGTCCTCCTCCTCCTCCTGGCCCTGTTAAGAGAGCGTCCATGAGGGAAGGCCGGCGAGCGGCGAGCCGCGGCCCTCACCCCTCAGCGCCGCCCGGCCCTGACCCCCGCCCGCTCCCCGGCCCGCACCGCCAACAGCTCCAGGATCTCGAAGACGCGGTTGGCATTGCTGCGGCTGCCCAGCACGGCCTCCAGACAAGCGGCGACCGCGGCCGAACGCGCCATACTGCCGGCGGAAGGGCGGAGCAGGAGCCACGGCCGCTCCGCCCAAAGGCGGGGCCGGTCCCGCAGCCGCCGCTGCGCCGAGCCGAGCACCGCATGGGCACC